>OY282450.1:44027067-44230206 GCA_958295655.1 Palloptera scutellata | reverse complement strand
GGTGCGACAGATAATAGAACTTTCTCTGTAATGCGAATTGCGGTGGAACACCATGTCTACGTGGAAGGCGTGAGTTCCGTTCCATATATAGGTGGCGTAAATCATGTGGAGATCAGTCGGAGTGAAATATTTTTTACACCGCCTAAGAAAGCCGAGACACTTGGCTGCTTTTTTCGCACGTCTTATAGAATAATTTTAACATTTATCAACCGATTAACTTTAGTAAACATGTTTTTGAAACGTCACTTCGGTACATTTTAAACCATGAATCACTTTACACCGAAAAACGCGCCGAAATAGTGACGCTGTACATTGAAAATAGTCGTTCAGTTGTGTTAAGTCAACGTGCATAGCGTCGAAAATATCTTGGCCAACAAGCACCGTCTTGGAATACAACACTATTCGTCGTTTGGTGTCGAATTTTTTTGAGCACGGGACAGTGTTAGATCGTCGACAATTCGTTAAGCAATGCCCAAGTCGTTCCAATGAACTGGTTGAAGCGGTAAGAGAGAGTTTTGCCGAGAAGCCACATGTGTCGTATCGTCACCGTGATTAGCATTTTCGCGTCAGTGGAACCTTGTTGCGGCGCGTTTGGTAGGATAATATGCATTTGTTTCCGTATAAAGTGAAATTGACTCAAAGAATATTGCCGACAGACCGTCCATGTCGGCACGTCGAATACGGCCAAACAGTCGCTCGAATGGTTGCCACTGAACCTGATTTTTGGAAGGAAATTCTGATGACCGACGAGGCCCGTTAACTAGGAAAATATCCGCATTTGGGGAACCGAGAATACACATGAGATCCCTGAAACACGCTTGCATGACCATGGACGTGTGTTGTCGAAAAGTGGCGACATTGACTGGACATTGACCCAGATCTCCAGATATGAACTCGCCGGACTTCTTTTTGTGGGGTTATTTGAGAAGCAAAGTGAACGCCAGCAAGCCTCTGACCATTGATGAGTTCAAGGCAAACATTTATGCCGAAATCATCGCTGTATCGCCCGAGATGCTCGAAAAAGTGATGGAAAATGCAGCATAAAAGGAACATTATGCTTTGGTCAATAACGGCGACCACTTGATTGATGTTGTATTCAAAAACTAGTCCAAATTAATTGTAAAGGACCATATTAAATAAAAACATGGTACCTCACATATGGAAATCGTTTGTATTCACATGCCGAAATAAAAGATGGTTCACCCTGTTTATATTAATCCACAAATTGTATATATTAATTAAAATCGCCTGCAGCTTTTAGTTATAAATTTTATATACTTATTTTTTAATTAAATTTTATTTGAACTGAAAATAGTTCACCCCTCAACTTTCCGATCAATTAAAAATACTGGAAAAATGAAATTTTGAAATATTGATTGATGTAGTGGTTACGAAAATCTGCGTTAATGTGAAATCTGTCAATTAAGCGCGAACACAGCATACTCGTAAAAGTTTGTACATATGTACATGTATGTATGTATGTAGTATGTACCCCGAGTATGTACTAGTATGAGTGTATGTGTGTCAAAATACGAGTAATGCCAAAATATTATCAAATGTATTCATGAAATGCATAGCAATGATTAAAAACCAAAAATTAGCACACACAAACATTTACATATTTACATACATACATACATACATACATACATACATGCGTACATACATATGTACATATGCATGCAGTATGTTTAACATTAAAACCAGGCGCTGATGGAGGCAATGCTGCAAAAATCTCTGCTGGTCTGCACTTAATTGCTTGCATAATTACCGTAACAAAAACAACATTGCAATGATGCCAGTGCTACATAAAATATGTAGTTAATATTATGGAGGGGTCTATTTGGGGAATGAGGCCGAGTGGAGGTGAAAGAATTGCGAAACTATGAAACTTTAATAATTTATGCTAATGTGCCAATTTAGTGAAACCAGCAACAATTGCAATATCAGCAGCAATGTATTAAGTAGCAATGCACGTTCACTTCGTTGTACGCTTTAGTGACAACAGAAGCCTTGGGGTAGTTTTTTTACATATGTAGGTACTTGTGGCAGTTGCTGTTTGCGTTGTTTGTGAAATGTTATTGCATGTTACAGGTATGTAAAATTGTTACCAGCGGTGCGCGTTACAAATCTCCAACTAATTTTAACATAATTAAAATGTATGTAGGTACTATTGGCATACATAGTGTAATACTTTGCGGCAGAGAGAGAGAGAGAATGAGAGAGATAGAGAGAGATAGAGAGTGATGGAGAGTGATGGAGAGAGATGGAGAGAGATGGAGAGAGATGGAGAGAGATGGAGAGAGATGGAGAGAGATGGAGAGAGATGGAGAGAGATGGAGAGAGATGGAGAGAGATGGAGAGAGATAGAGAAAGATAGAGAGAGAGAGATAGAGGGATAGAGAGATAGAGAGATCGAGAGATAGAGAGATATAGAGATAGAGGGGAGAGAGAGAGAGAGAGGGAGAGAGAGAGAGAGATATAGAGAGATAGAGAGAGATGGAGAGAGATGGAGAGAGATGGAGAGAGATGGAGAGAGATGGAGAGAGATGGAGAGAGATAGAGAGAGATAGAGAGAGATAGAGAGATAGAGAGATAGAGAGATAGAGAGATAGAGAGATAGAGAGATAGAGAGATAGAGAGATAGAGAGATAGAGAGATGGAGAGATGGAGAGATAGAGAGATAGAGAGATAGAGAGAGAGAGAGAGAGGGGGAGAGAGAGAGAGAGGGAGAAGGAGATAGAGAGAGAGCGAGGGGGCGAGAAAGGGAGAGATATAGAGAGAGAGAGAGAGAGAGAGATATAGAGAGAGAGATATAGAGAGAGAGAGATAGAGAGAGAGATAGAGAGATAGATAGAGAGGGAGAGAGAGAGAGAGAGAGAGAGAGAGATAGAGAGAGATAGAGAGATAGAGAGATAGAGAGAGAGAGAGATAGAGAGTGTGAGAGGGAGAGAGAGATAGAGATATGTAGAATGAATGAATGAGTGAGGAGAGCCCCTTCAGGATATTAAATGCAAATTCTCACTAGTGTTGAGTTTTGATGTGCAATCTTTCCTTGCTTCTGCTTCTGCTACTGCTGCTGCTGCTGCTGCTATTATTTGTTTTAATTTTGTTGTTATTGTTGCGATATTACTGGGATTATATTCTGGGAATTATATATGTATGTTTTAGGCAATATTGTCCATGGTGTTTCGTGTCAGTGCTTTTCGACAGCATCTCTATGACGTGGACAAAAACTATATGCAATACATTCATGTGGGTGTTCTCTCTGAGTTGGGCTGATGCACTGTAAGGATGGATAGTTCAAGTTTTTAAATTGATTTTTCCCATAAATATCTAAAGACTTATGTTTTACTCAAGTGAGTAAGCTTAGGCCTTCTACAAAGCATTTTGTGCCTAGTATTAAATAGTTTTGTTAATCTGTTTTTTTTTCATCAACTGGGCAGCCGATTGACTTACCGCAAATAATCCTGAGTAAATGAACCTGCCAATTACATTTAATTCATCATCACCCTGTTTCTGTCAGTCTGACATTTCTATGTATTTACAGTGGTGTAGGTGTAGGTGTAGGTGAATGTGAAGAATTTTGAGTGTTTTCGTGACATTGCCCATAAGTAGTGACTGTTTGTATATTCATTTATCATAATGGATGTCATTACGGCTTATGTATACTTAAATCATCGATAGATTTTTGGGCTATTTTAGCGATTGGCGATTGTTGAAATTACACAAGTCGCAACAGAGAAAGTCAAAGGTATTTTTACGTAGTAGCCCTCCTCTTCTATGCATCTAACTGGATTCCTTCTTATTGATCAACTAGCGTTGGACATCAAATGCTGAGTGTAACTTTCCAAATTTTCTTTCAGCACAGATTATTGTAGATATGAATCAGAGAAAACTGTAAAAATCCCTTTTTTTCTTGATTTCATCATACACTAAAATTCTTACTCATATTTAATCACTCAACCAAACTTAGCGATGAATAAAATCAGCATCATGAATCGGCTGATCGAACATGCTCTAATCACATTTAATCACTGAACACAAAACTCAGCGTTGAATAAAATCAGCATCATGCTGGTGAACGCGTCGTTCGGTTCAGTGTGAGTCGGCTGATCGAACATGCTCTAATCACATTTAATCACTGAACACAAAACTCAGCTTTGAATAAAATCAGCATCATCCTTGTGGAATGCGTGTGGATCGAACATGCTCTAATCACATTTAATCACTGAACACAAAACTCAGCTTTGAATAAAATCAGCATCATCCTTGTGGAATGCGTCGTTCGGTTCAGTGTGAATCGGCTGATTGAACATGCTCTAATAACATTTAATCACTGAACACAAAACTCAGCGTTGAATAAAATCAGAATCATGCTGGTGAACGCGTCGTTCGGTTCAGTATGAGTCGGCTAATCGGGCATGCTCTAATCACATTTAATCGCTGAACACAAAACTCACCGTTGAATAGAATTAGCATCATCCTTGTGGAACGTGTCGTTCGATTCAGTGTGAGTCGTCTGATCGAACATGTGAGTTTATTATTATTTCTACACTCATACTTCAAACATAAGTATGAGTATTATGAAATTATTATGCTCTTGCTTCTATTTGGTCTCTCTCTTTCTCCATCTCTGCCAGCACATGCAAAAACTAATAAGTGTTACTTATGCTTTTTGTGTTTTATTCTTCACAAAATGATCGCTGTTGAGCCGAACGAACAAACACCCGAATTGATTAATATGAAGACGACCGATTATTAAAATCACAGAGGCAGCAAGAATCACATGGTTTGATTGATTTAAAAGCAACAGCAACTAGTCAATTCGAGCAAGTTTGATCGAATGTTTTTTAGGGTGTTGATTACAATCAGCCATGGCCGTGCTCTGATATGAATAGAAAATAGTTGTGTCAATAAACATGCAATATGCACTAGTCTGGTTTTCATTTAAAAACTACATATAATTTCAACAAAATTAACTTTAACTTGCAAATTATTGTGCTCTTCTTTTTTAAATTATTAAAGTGCCAATTATTTCAGTTATTTTTGCCAATATTGCTGCTTCAAATTGCATAATTTTGTTATTGTCAGCAATTAAAAGTTTTAGTATTTTTTTTTTTTTTTTGCAAACTCAATCAAAGAATTTTTTTTTGGTGGTTACTTTCATTGCATTGTTGTTTTTGCTTTTTGCTTTTTGCTTTCCTACCCAAATTGAGATATTCTTTTGAATTCTTATTGCATAAATATTCGTAAATTAGAATCTCATTGAAGTAAAATTAACCAAGGATAAAATTTATGTTAAATGAATTGAATGTAGAGTTTTTGTTCATGGCTTTTAATGGAATTTCTTTCTTTGTTTTGTTTTCTTGCTGTTGTTATTAATGATGAAGAGAGAATAGTAAAAAATTGTAAAAGTGATTAAGTAGAAGTGGCGTGAAGTGAAACTAAACAATAAGATTATGTGAAACTCTTAAGGGTAATAAGTTTAAGTGGTGTTGGTTGCTTTGAGTGGCTGTCAAGGGAAACACTTAGCGACCCATTGAAATATGGTGTCACATGATCTGGGAACGCATGTACACTTTAAAACCGGTTCCGAGCTGCCGGTTCCGGTGTACTTGTACACTTTGTTCAAATTCATATCGGTAGGAATATAAGAGAATTATGAATGAAAAATTATGAATGTCAATCAGACTAATTCGGCAAACGAACCTGCAACCTCCCAGGTGGAGTCTAGTGCAATTCCCACTACATAGACTGTTGAAGTTATCCAGTACTATTAGAAATCGTCAATAAGTGTTTAATCGTTAATAGTTTAAGGTCTGACTGTTGTTTGTTTCCCTTGAAACTACGTCAAGCAGCTTACATCGTGGAACTGTTAATGCCTTAATATATTCTGGGTCGTGTTATATGATTAGAGGTTTATGCTTTGATAGGAATTGCCATATTGTTTTGTCTTTCTTTCAGGCTTAAGTGAAATGGATTGCGTCTCTGTTCTGAGCTCATGGAAACAGGCTGAGACAAACAGGAAGCACTCTATTTACGCACGGCGAGGAACAGAATTTTTTTGCTACCAGTGCACTGAATATCGTAGAAAATAAGTCCGACGATGAAGGAGTTGCAAAGCACTCAGCGGTCATATGTGAAGACATCCAGATGTCACTGGCGAAAAATACCAGATCTATAAGTATGAAACCGATAATTTTTTTATGAAAAGGTCTTCCTAGCTACACATTTTTCCCATATCTCTGGCGATTTGTGAATGCCTTGCCAAAAAAATATTCGTTTTTTGAGTCAAACCAGTCATCGAGCCATTTTTTCACATTTTCGTACGAATCGAAGTGCTGCTCAGCAAGTGCGTGCCCCATTGATGATAACAAGTGGTAGTCAGTTGGAGCCAAGTCAGGTGTATAAGCCGCATGGGGGAGAGCTTCCCAGCTGTACGAATCTACCAATTCCCGAGTCCGGAGTCTGTTTTGTTCTATGTGATGGTGCATTGTCATCAAGAAAAATCCCTTTGCCTAGCTTGATATTCTGGACGTTTTTGGCGCACGGTTCAAATCGGCCAATTGATGTTGGTAGCGTTGACCAGTAACTGTTTCACCTGACTTCAGAAGGTCAAACCAGATAACACCTCTCTGATCCCAGAAAATACAGAGCATTGTCTTCTGTCTTCTCTCCGAAGCGATTTGGCTTTACTGTCGATTTGGCGGGTGTACCGCGCCTAACATATGATTGTTTACGTTTGGGATTCTCGAAGTAGATTCATTTTTCATCGTCAGTAACAATTCGATGAAGATATGACTTTGATTTTGTACCTGGCAAGCAACATTTCTCAGGTGGTTTTCGATTTTCTTGCTGTCTTTTAGTCTTTCAGTCAATTCATGCGGCACCCAATCTTCCCACCTTCCCACCTTCAAAATCAATCCCATGGCTTTTAAACGTTGAGAAATGCATTGTTGGGTCACGTTTCATTGTCCTGCAAGTTGTTCTTGCGTTTGACCATCATCCACATCAAGTAAAGCTTGCAATTCGGCATCCGGCATCTACAAACTTTTTCGGTGGTCTTCCACGTTCTTCGTTTCTCACATCAAAATCTACACTTTTAAGCTTATTGAACCACTCGTTGCACTGTGTTTTACCTAAAGGGTGCTGGTCGTAAGCTTCCACAAGCATTCGATGAGATTCCAAAGCAGATTTCTTCATTTGGAAACAGATATTCAATGATGTCGGCATATCGTAGTTTGTAGGCACAAACTACGAGTGATAAAAAATATGTTGTTGTATGAAACTTGATTGTTTATGAACTGAATATTGTTGAAAGAACTAAATGTGAAGAAATTGCTGCAATCATTTGATTTGACAGAGCGTATAGTTTTACCTAGCGACAAAGAGATGCCATTCCCGGTTTCATACTTGTACACTTGGTAAAACCCTTCACTATTTCATTGACCACTGTGACTTCTTTACAAATGACTCTCGTAAATCATTTAAGATCTACTGATTCTCTCTTATTTGTAATTTTATTCAGTTGTGATAAAACGATAAGCCAAGTATTTTGAAGTGAACTGAAAATCACCATACAAGGTTTCACATACATATGCAATAGGTATTTGTTAACATTTACACTCCAGCAACTTACAGAGTAGTATAAATATTTATGTATGCATATTACAATTACCAAATGACATTTATCAAATGTGAACATGCATGTGAACAGAAGACGCTCAGAAATTAGAACTTGTTTGCAATTATCATGCAATGGTGATGATGATTTAGGTGCTAGCAAGGCGGTTGGTCTGAATATTTTTAAAGCGTTTCACCGGTTGTGGTATAAGCCACAAGTTTCGACAAAGATTACATTTGGGGTTGGTAACAACACGGGTCACGAGTTTCCTAAGTGTCCGCTCTATGCGTTTCGGGATAGAAGTGTGCTGAAGTGCTGGAGTGTACTCCTGTATACTGATTTGTCGATGACAGTAATATTTTTCATATGTCAATCTCTTCTCTTTAGAGATTGAAAGGAAAAGGAATGCTAAGACACTTTTTTGTAAGTTTTGGATATGAGCAGTTATACAATAGCCCATTGTATCATTATACTTTTGTCCTACGATTTAACTGCGGTTTCGAACGACACACTCAATAATGAGCTCGAATAGTTTCAAAATGGGTTTCTGAATGGAGTTGATTAATCCTAAAGCTGCTATGATCTCAAAAACTAGTTTTCCAACCCGCTGTTTGTTCACTGGAGTTTCTGCATCGAGCTACTATTATTTCAAAAACTATGTTTTCCAACCCGATGTTTGGTATCTGGAGCTTCTGCACCGATCTGTAGGGTACAATAGAGCTTCCAGCTATATTGACTTCTTGGAATATCTTAGAAAATAGGCTTACGTGATTCTATTCTATCGGTTTTTTCAGAGAAGCTCAGTTTGATGCCACTATTCATAAAGCATGTGGAAGTTATCCATATTAGAGATAATTACTTTATTTATCGCATATTGCGTCTTTGAAATAAGCTCCCTACAAATATTTTTCCTAATAGCTTTGTCTTTTCCAAATTCAAAGTAAACGTTCACAACTATTTCTCCCATTCCGTCCCCAACCCCCCTCCAAATTATCTTCCTTTCTCAATTAACGTTTTCACCCCAAGTGCCTCCCTACTAAACGAAATACTTACTTACTTACATAGCTGGCAATACAACCGACAATCGGTCGTGGCCGCCGCTATAAAGCTTCGCCAGTCGCCCCTGCTATGCGTGCGCTGGCGCCTGTAGATAAGGCCAAGTGCAGTCAGGTTTCCCTGCACCTGGCCCCCTTCTGCGTGTTAATTCACCATGGTTCGAATAAAACACCCTTCTAGGAGCGCTTTCTTCAATTCGCTCAACATGACCCAGCCAGCGATGTCGCAGGATTTTTATACGTTTGACTATGTCAGTGTCGGTGTACAGCTTGATGAGCTCATCGTTCCATCTTATTCGATACTCGTCGTCCACGCATACTGGACCGTAGATCTTACGGAGTATCCTCCTCTCGAACGCTCCTAACAGCCTCTCATCACTGATGGTCAATGGCCACGTCGCGGCGCCAGTAGCAGTAGAAAGGGAAGGATGAGGGACTTATAGAGCGTTTTTTTCGTCGGTCGAGAGAGAGCTCTACTTCTCAATTGCCTACTGAGCCCGTTGTAACACCTGTTGGCAAGAGTTAATCTCCGCTTGATCTTAAGGCTGACATTATTGCTGGTATTGATGCTGGATCCTAGGTAAATAAAATCCTTCACGACTTCAAAAGTTTGTGTCTAAGACGCCGTGACTCTTTGTTTGTTGACACAAAGTATTTCGTCTTGTCCTCGTTCACCACTAGACCTCGAATTATTTTCTCCAGCATAAGTTTAGGGAGTCACCTTGTCTGAAACCTATTTTGGTATCAAATGGCGCGGAGAGGTCTGTTCAAATTATCTCTGCGCTGGCGGTGTCGGTCAGCGTCATTTTGCAAAGACGAATGAGCTTTGCAGGGATACCAAAATCAGACATTGCGGCGTACAAGTGATCCCTAATCGTGCTGTCGAAGGCGGCTTTATAATCGACAAATAGATGATGGGTGTCGATCTATTTTTCTCGGGTCTTTTCCAGGATTTGCCGTAATGTGAATATCTGGTCGATGGTGGATTTACCAGGCCTGATAAGGTCCAATCAGTTTTATGACGATGGACTTCAGTCTCGCTCGATAGAACCTTATATGCAATATTAAGGAGACTTATTCCGCGGTAGTTGGCGCAGATCGTGGAATGTGGAATCAACTTTCTTATGGATTATGCTGAGTACCTCAGCCCCAGTACATCCAATCACTTGCAACGCTTTCAAGCTCATGCATGCGTTTTATGAGCTCTTCGAATCCAGTCTTAAACAATTCAGCAGGCAGGCCATCTGCACCTGCAGCCTTTTTCTTTTTGAGCCGAGCGATGGCAGTTATGACCTCCTCATAGTCGGGCGGCGTTACTTAAACGCCGTCAGTGAAATGAAATAGATACAAAAAAATATTAGCCAGAAATTGGGGAAAATCTGCTCGGAAGTTACAACATCATATTTGAATTTCAGAGCGTTGCGTGTCAAAAGGCAATTTCTAATTTATGCAAGATTCTTATTTCGGAGAGTTCTAATTTCTAAGCTTCTGCTGCATCTACAAGCAATCATATAATCTATAAACACGAACACATATGTAATTTTACATATGTACGAGTATATTAATATACTTATGTAGGTACATATGAAAGTACTCGTCTGTTTCTCTACCGCACATGGGTGGAGAATTTATGCACACCTTTGTTAATGCTCTTTGCTTTTGTTCTGTTCAGTAACATGTTCATCGTGTCCTAATTTCAAAGTATCACCTAGTGGTCGCATGTAAATCTCAAAATCTCAAATGGAATTTTGTAAAATTTTCTTGTATTGTTGTGCTGTTTTTGTTCTAAGTAAGTATGTATTTTTGATTTTTGATTTTTGTTTTCTACTCGTATCTCTAAAGTTTTCAGTTGTAAAAATTAATCTTTGTCTATTTATTTTTGCTTCCCTTTCTCCTCCTCCCCTTCTGCGGGATGTGCTATGTTCTTTTACTGTGAACTTGTATAACTCAAGTGATAATTTCTCTTGTTTTTATGTGTGTAAAAAATGGTGAATAAATAATTTTGCAAAGAATGTTGACATACACTATATAGACGATATGTAGTTACCTTAATGCAGAAAGTCTCTAACTAACATAATTTTTTTAAACAAAAAAAGTGTTTGCCAGATTTTTATAACATCACAATCTCTTCGAATTTGCCAAAAAAAAAAAACGGTTTTGTAAAAGTCCCTTAAGTCCTTTCTAAACTAAGGTAATGTAATACATACATACATGCATACATACTTAAATATGTACTGCAATCCATATTGCTTTTATTGTCTTAATATTTTTGCGTATTTTGTGTGCACTTTTTGCTAGAAATGCTTGCTGCATTTTGGTATAATTTATTTTAGTTTTCACTCTATGTATTTCATTGTTTTTGTAGTTGCGGTCGTTATGGAAATGGAGTAAGTAGCCTCAATTTTTGTTTCTTTTCGGAATATTTTTCATTGCACAATTGTTGTTGTGAATTTTTTTGGTCATTCTTTATTTATGGAAGAGAATGATTTTGAAATATGAGTATCTAAAGAGATTTTTCTCTTCTTGGGAAACATAATGAATGAGTTTGAGTGCAAGTGTTTGTAATGCCAGGCGGAAATTGGACCAAGACTGGCTTTTTCTGCATTAAAATCAAGTATTTACAAGCAGGGCAGGGCCATGAGGTCGCGGAGAGATAATTTGGTTTATGGGAGAAATGAAATGTTCAACTTACATACGAAATACTTATCGTGCACTTAAAGTTTTCTCTTCCAGTTTTATACATTTTAAACTATTTTCGGTCGTTGTGGCGTAGTGACAGTGCGTTGGACTGCTACGCAGAGTGTCCGGGGTTCGAATCTCGGCACAGGCAAAATCAAAAAATAAAAAAGTAGAAAAAATAATTGTTCTACACGGCATTCGGCACCACTTCTCGGCAGGCAATGGCAAACCTACAAGAGTAAAACTTGCATATGAAAAGCTTTTCACTTCGCCGTTCGGATTCGACATTAAACTATAGGTCTCTTCCATTCATGTACAAATATAACACGCATAACATGAGTGGATGCGAAAAGCTCGGCCTAGGCTTTCCATGGGCTGTTGTGCCATTAAAAGTAAAATAAAACTAACCTATTTTGGATCAAATCTCAACACAATTAAATACGAAAAATATTAGAAAAAAATTTTTTCTACACGGCACCACATGTCAGGCAATGGCGAACCTACTTAAGAGTAATCGGATTTGGCATACAATTTTGGGTCCTTTCCATGCATGTACAAAATATAAATACGAGGTATGATAAAAAAATAACCGTTATTTTCAAAAAGTATTTATTTATTTATCAACAACTATCTTGTTCCCTTCAAAGTAATCCCCCTCAGAAATAATACACTTATGCCAGCGTTTTTTCCAATCCTCGAAACACTTCTGAAACGCGCTTTTTGGTATCGCCAACAGCTCCTGTTTCGATTTTTCTTTTATCTCCTCAATCGTAGCAAAATGCTTTCCTTTCATCGAAGAGGAAAAAGTCAGTGGGGGCCAAGTCCGGTGAATACGGTGGTTGAGGCATGATAACGGTTTTGTTTTTGGCCAAAAACTTACGCACAAGCCATGTTGTTTTTGCTCAAAATTTAGCAATTTTGGAACAATCTTCGCTGCCGCACGTTTCATGCCTAAAACATCCGTAAAAATTGCTTGGCATGAGCCGAACGACATGCTACCATCATCAGCAACCTCTCTGATAGTGATTCGACGATTATCCAAAATAATTTTCTTCACTCCGTCAATGTTTTCATCGGTTGTTGACGTGCTCGGGCGACCAGGACGAGCATCGTCATTGACATCTTCTCGGCCTTCCTTAAACCGGTTGTACCACAATTGAACTTGTGTTCTGCTCACAGTAGACTCGCCAAAGGCCAGAGTCAACATTTCAAATGTCCTTGCGCATTTAATTTCATTTTTGACACAAAACTGAATTCAGTTTCTTTGATCCATTTTTTCGAATAGTAAAAAATCGAAGAGCACACCAAAACACGACTAACCTTTTTATCTGTCAAAAACAAACAGATAATCCAAAATGGTTGGTATTGCCAACATATATAATAGACATGTGTACCAACATAACAGAAAAAAATGCGAAAATCGAACATACGTAACTCACGAAATTTGATAATAACGGTTATTTTTGTATCACACCTCGTATAATACGGATGTGCAAAACGCGCGACCTAAGCCCTCCATGGGCTGTTGTGCCACTAAAAGACGTTGAAGAAAAACCAATTTTGGATATAAGTAAAATTTTTCGGACAGAAATTTTGAATATACGTCAAAAATACATTTTTAAACTTTTTCCAAAAGTAATCATTGCTTAATATTTCAACGAGGTATTGCTTTGCTAAAAAAAACATGAAAACTGACATGTTTGTTTGGAAGGTACATTTAAAAAATAAAAATAACAAATTTTATTATATTCTATTTGAAATGAAAAATTTATTTCTATAAAATAACAGGCTTGAAGTAGATATTATAACATCACAGGTTCCCATATATATTTCAAAGACAACAAAGCTGGCCTAGCCATTGTATAAAACATATGCGAAAAAAACATATTTTTACAAAAGATATTTTAAAGATATTACAAATTTGGTTCCGGAAATCCTGAAACAATGTCCCCACTCTTTTCAACCCTCTTGGTAGGACAATGTTTAAGAAATCCATTACTTACCAACTTTTAATGGCACAACAGCCCATGGAGGGCCTAGGCCGAGTTTTCACATTCCCACCATACCACAGCAAATCCACTTTTCCGAAATCAAGTTTGATTCAATTGTTTCACAAAGTAATCTCCAATTAACGCGTGTCAATCGGGAATTTTCGCATACGGAATTATGTAATACGACTAGAGGCAAGAGAAGGGAGTGTGCCTACTTCTGTTACCTAGTGTAGTATTTTTTTTTTATTTTTTATTTTTTTTTATACATTCAACACACAGGGTGTACCCCTATGAATGCAGAGCATTGTGTTGAGTGGAAGGAAGATTGACAGTTGCGAGAAGGAAGGAGAGAGAATGAGAGAGGGCATGCAATCACACAGGACACCAATAAAGAGATAGACATCCATTGTGGTAAGTGAATGAACCTCAGTTTATCAGTGTCGACTATGACCGCATGTAGCGCAAAGGCCGAGATTTTCGCATCCACTCACGTTGTGCGTGTTACATTTGTACATGAATGGAATTTTTACTCCTTTAGGTTCGCCATTGCCTGCCAAGAGGTGGTGCCGAATGCCGTGTAGAAATTTTGATATTTTTTTTTTTAGCCAGTGTCGAGTTTTGAACCCTGGACACCAAAAAATATTTAAATGTAGTGTTGCCACCTGGAAATATACCATACCATTTTCTTCTCTATAAAAATTGTTCGCCATAAGCAGTCCGATAAAAAAAAATTCAATGGAAGTTTTATAGTGCAAGGTGTAAGTTTGTAGGTAAGAAGGGCAGAAACTTTTGAACTTGATTTCATGCAAGTTCTTTACTCAACCTCTCTTGCGGTCGAGCATGCCTCATTCGTAAGTACCAAGTTTGAAAATGTTCCGTCATTTTCTTCTGGGTGGTTAAAAATAGAATTCTAATTTAGCAAACTTGCATTTCTCTGTAAGAAACAAAGTGAAATTGCAAAGTTCTTTTGTTGTGTTTTTCATTATGCTTCAGAACAATTAACATGAAGTTTCATTTCAAAACAATAGCCGTATTTACGATCTGTAATTTTGGTAAAATATATACAATTTTACATCAGATCGTGAAGGACCTTGTTGTAAATACTTAGTATTTGATAAAACCGGCTGATCTTGTTTACATTTTGTTAGTAGAATCTGTATCACTATCAGGAAAATACAGAATGCTACGCAGTGTTACAATAGGGTGTTGCGATTGTAAATTTGGTAAATTGCTTGTACTTTCAGTTGCATGTATTCGTTTTTGTAAAGTTACAAAATTTACCATAAAAGACCAAGAATACTTACACGTTACAAGACCAAAAAATACAGATCGTGAATACGGCTAATATTTCACTGCTTCTTCGTGTACTCTTACTTATGTACTTGGTTTGCTCTTCCTACTTCTTTCTTTCTTTAAGCATATGCAAATTATAATAATTTTATCTATTTGTGTTTAACTGTTTAACTATCTCAGTTCAATTCCTACCCACTTTCGATTTATTTTCCCATTAAATTGCTGGCAATTGGAGTAGTAATGTGATACCATATTCACACACACACATACGAGTACTCACATATAAAATGAAAACTATTCTTTTCATTTATTACTAATCTAACATAAATCTCTCATTCTCTCACTTAGTTTATGACTTCGTTTATTTGTTGTTGTTGCTTGTTGCTTACTGCTTGTCAAATTTGATAGATGACATGTTGACTGTTGATTTAGTTTTATTGTTGCTCTCTGTTGCTTTCTCTCTTTCGCTCTTTATAGTATGTACGTGATATGTTTGAGTGTGTGCGTGTGTGGAGTGTAATACTTTTGCACCAATTTCGAAGTAAATTCTGGTTAATTTTAATTGGCAATTGAATAATTTTAATGTAAAATAGACAATTTGCCATTGCAATTTGTCTCGAACTTGTTAACAGTAGATGCATAGGCAAATTTGTGCAATTTGTCATGTCAACAATAATAGCACATGTAATTGATTGAGTGCTTGCTACTGTTATGTAATACATACGCAGCTATTCATATGGTATGTATGTATGTAACTGAAGACTATTACAATTGAAATTACTTACTTACATTCATACTTGGCAGCTCGTAATCTGCATATGTAAAGTATGTACATACCTACTACATAATTTCCAAGAGCAGGAAGAATTCTATAAATTTGTTATTCAATGAGATGTGGTTGATGGGCAGCATCACAGCATACATGCACTATGCCAGATAGTTGATAGTCTTTTGAGATATTCTGAGGTCTTCTGAGATTTGCCAACTATGACAATACGCTCGCTCAATAAATTTCGAGAATAGTTTTGTTTATGATTTTTTTCTCTCTTAACCCAGTTGTGTCTGATGTACACAATTAAGTAAATCAAATAAAAACAAATAATCGTTTTGTGTTTATTTTGTTTTTTGTATTTTTTTTATTTATTTGCTAAATTAGCTCTTAAAGTTTTGTGTGGTGAAACTTAGAAAAATTAAAATAAAAGACGAACAATTTATAAAACAATTTTAAATAGTTTTTTAACTTGAATAATTTGTTATTTAAATTGGCTTTCTTTTAGTTGTGTATTTAGGATTTTAATTCTGAAATAAGATCTACACTTAAAAAACAATTTCTTTATGTGATCACTTAAATCCACATCGATTGATTTTTCAGCTAAATTATCAAATAAATTTTGAAGACAAGAAATTTCATCGCCATTATGGTTAATACATAATTTTCTCTAAACCTTTTATGTACTTACTTATATGGACCATGAACATTTGGTTGGTCTTTTGAAACCTTGACCCACCGAGCTGATCCTGCTGAATAAATCTTCTTGAAAAGAGTTGACTGCGTACCGGAAAAAATGCTCGAGAACATCTTGGGTTTAATGTTGGGTTGGACACTTTTGCAGAGGCAGCAGTTTTTCTATTTTATTCTGTATAAGTATTTTGCTGACTGTAACGGGTTAATTTATTTTATATGGTCGTTGTGGCGTAGTGGTAATGCGTTGGAGTGTCCGGGGTTTGAATCTCGGCACAGGCAAAATAAAAAAAAGTAGAAAAAATAATTTTTCTACACGGTACCACCTCTTGGCAGGCAATGGCAAACCAACACGAGTAAAAATTGCTATGAAAAGCTTTTCACTTCGCCGTTCGGATTCGGCATTAAACTGAAGGTCTCTTACATTCATGTACAAATTTAACACGCACAACATGAGTGGATGCGAAGAGCTCAGCCTAGGCTTTCCATGGGCTGTTGTGCCATTAAAAGTAAAGTAAGTAAGGATGGATGTGAATAAGGCCGAGAACCTGACCTACGAGCACAGAACAGTTCCCCAAGCACTCAGGCTATGTAGCCCATTGTACTTAAGGTCTAGGAAAAGTAGAAGGGGTTAGAGAAAAAGAGGTGAAAAGTCGAAAAAGGGGTTATAGGGGGACTATATTCTCTTCCGCAAATTTTCCGGATTCTCTCACAAATCTCAGAAGATCGCTGAAGGGGAAGGAGTGAACTTTGTCCATTCATGTGACATTGAAACCCAAAATGCGCCATCTCGTTCTGGTAGAGGCGGGACATGTGCAGAGAAAATGCTCTGTGCTGTCCATCTCCTCCAGATAAGATGTGCAGGTCGGGTCCTCGGTGATGCCGATGGTGGTCATATGTTGGCCCCATGGATTATGTCCTGTGATGAGTCCCGCCATTCGGCGCAGGTCCTTCCTACCTAATTTAAGAAGGAATTATAATTCTTCTGACTTCCTGTTTGGACAAATCACAAAACACTTAGCCGTTTCACAGATGTTTAGACTGGACCAGCGTCTCTTATGTAAATCATTAGCATACGATTTTATCCAATGCTGTATAGCACCTGCCAAGAAATGGCATTCATCGAGTGCAAATTTTTAGATTTGGCAGACGTCAGGGAACGATAAACAGGGTGTCACTTCTTATTTCACTTTATTGATTTCACTATGGGCAGCATAAAATGGAAAACTGGCAAAACTGATCCGAATACTTTTCCATTTTTCCTTCTCCCCCATGTCATCGAGCTGAGAATCGTGAAGCTTCTTGATTTTACTTACCATAAACACTTTTCTCATATCAGTGCATCTTAAAGAAGAAAACAATTTATATTCAATTCAATGCTTGGAGGTTTTTACATATTTTTTGTTTTTATTCACTTAAATTCATTTTCATTTGACAGCGTTTTTTTTCTTTTTGTTATGTATTTCTGTGTTTGTCATTTGTCATTTGTCATTTGCTATTTTAACTATTTTAAATGTAAATTTATAAATTATATATTTTATTATGCTAGGCAGAGTTCAACGAAAATTATAAAATGAAATAAATTCTAGTTGAAGAAAGAATGGGGAGCAGTAAATGCAAAATTAACAACTTCTCAAGTGTAGTTTTATATTTTTAATTTTTATTATTATTATTTTTTTCTTTTTACATGCTAAAACTTCTGCTTTTTATAAACTAATCACATAAATACATTTATAATTGTTATACCATCATCAAATTACAATTACAAACTATTAATACATTTAAATTACAACGTTTTCTGCATTGGTTTTGAGTAATTCTCTTCTTACATATAATTTTTTTTTAAATCATACATTTTATTTTATTAATCCTGTACAATAGATTTTTTAGTTATTCATTGATTGTAAATTGTATTGTTATTTTAAAGATTAAAGTCTATTTATGAAACATTTTTGGGGTTCTCTACTTGTATTTTTTGGTTTTTGGGAAAGGTACAAAAGAATTGAGTTTTTCACAATTTTAGCATACGTTTTTTGTTTTTGCTTCTTTTCTTCTTAGTCTTTGTTTTTAAAACTAATAATTTCAGATTGCATTTAGCAGTTCTTTAACAATAATTGTTACATTTAATTACAATGACAATTTTATTGAGTAGTTGCTACAAGTAAATTTACATAAATTTTTTTTTTATAGATGAAAATTGCTTTAATTTTGTAGTAAGTAAGAAGAATTCCTAGAATTTTTCTCCAGTGCTTGCTTATATTACAATGTGTTTCTGCATTCGTTTTAAATGTTCAGGGAAATTTAGATTCATTCAGTTTTGAATTTTGTGTTATGGCATAAGTTTATTTATTGCTAGTTAGCTTACTTTTACTAATAAAACTACTCGTATATAAAATTCTTAGTTGCTTAAGTATTAAGTAGTTAAAATTCATTGAGAGTATTTTTTTTTTTTTTTTTTTTTTTTTTTGTAGAAAGGTACGATTTTTTTGAGTATGTGGAGAAGGTAAATGATTTATTATTATTATTATTAAATAGTAAAATAATTAAGTTATTAGTACCTAATTTTGTGTAACAAAATAAGTAAGAAAAAAAAAGATTGTATTATAAAACTAACAAATACAAGGTACGTACTCAGTATGCATATGAATATACATGGTATGAGGAAAGTGTAATCATCACAATTGTGTATATTATTTTAATAAATGTTCTGTTTTGTTTTCTTTGGCAAAGTAAAAGATTTAAAGATATATTAAACTAAATGTAGTCTCTTCTTTTGAAAGTAAATCAGCAATTTTTATAGCATGATACAAAAAATGTAATGAAATTTCTCAACCAATTTCGTGCTCTCATGCATGTTGTTACTGACATTATTCCAGCGAGTCTGATACTACAATTCAAACGAGTAATATGGTATTTTGCTTTTACTACTGTGGGCAAAAGTTAGTAAGACTTTGTTCATAATTTCAAATTTTTTTAATTCATTCTTCCAAATCTGTTTCGTCCCCTTCAAAGTAATGCTCCCCGGCCCCAATACACTTGTGCCAACGTTTTTTCCAATTCTCGAAACAGTTGTTAAAGTCAATTTCCGGAATAGCCTTAGATGCGCTTAGCGATTCATGTTTAATGTCTTCAATTGACTCAAAACGGTGTCCACGAAGCGGTTTTTTGAGTTTAGAAAATAGCCAAAAGTCACACGGTGCTAAGTCAGGCGAATAGGGTGGTAGGGTGGTTGCGGAACGATATCAGTCGAATTTTTGGCAAAATGGTCTCGTAAAACCAATGCAGTGATTTTGGAACCAATCGTGCATGCACTCTTCTTAGGCCCAAATGATGTTTTATGATGGATGATGGTTTTCACTGATCCTTCCGATATTCCAACGATGCCAGTAAGGTCTCTGACTGTTAATCGTCGATTCTCGATTCTCGAGCACCAATTCCTTGATTTTATTGACGTGTTGATCATCAGTTGATGTTGATGGCCGTCCTGGACGTGGTTCGTCGTCAACGCGTTCTCGACCATCTTTGAACAATTTCTACCGATCAAAAACACTTGCTCGCGACATACAATTATCACCGAAGGCCTTTTGCAACATTCTGAACGTTCCGGCACCAGAAATTTGATTTCGCACACAAAATTTAATGGAACTTCTTTGTTGAATAATTTCACTACTTTTGAAAATCGCTGAATGCACTTTTTGTACTTCAGAAAGACAAGCGTATACTAAACACTAATGATTATTTTGATGTGACACTTAAAAAAATAATATTTTGATGAATGGGTTTCCGCGCGAAATTTAAATTAAAAAGTCTTACTAACTTTTGCCCACAGTAGTATGTAGTAATAATGATTGAATCCAATACATTTTACTACGATTGTTGATACAAGTGTAGGTACTTCAGAAATTAGTTATTGATAAACTAATCAAACATAAACCTGAGTAGTTAAATTAATGAACGAAAAACGATGATTTTCCATTCTCCGTGCTAATATGAGTGCAAGAGTGCTGTGTCTTTTCAACAAAAGAGCGGAGAGGGAAATTAGTAAATGAGAATATGAGTATGGTGGGTATGTGTAATTTGTGTAAGAGAGTCTGAGCATATTGAAATGAGATTTATAGAATAGAAAATAAGAGTGAAATTTGAGTAACAAATTTAAAATTTCTTTAATAAAATGAAACAAAATTAAATAGTTTCTTTTTTAAAGAAAATTTTCATACCTATACATATTTAAAATTAGTAAAGAAATTTCATCACATTTGTTGTTGTTGTTTATAATAATGTATATTAGCATTTTATCTTAATATTATATGCATTTTTATATAAATTTTTACAATTGTTCGGTTGCGCATGTAAATTTGATATGTTGTTCTATATACATAATGTATTCATTAAAATTAGCTTAAGCTAAAGTTATGCTAAATTAAGTAGAAGAATATTTATTTGTAAGCTTACATATTAAAATCTTGATTTAGTACTCGGTTTAACATAAAATTGGAAATGGAAGGATATTTTCGTTTTTGTTTGCTGCAATAATTACTGCAATAATTACTGCACACATTAGGATTAAATTTTGTTCTTTTGATATGTTTAGAGTGAAATGAAAGATAAAAGAAAGTTATGGTAAAAGAGATTAATTCAATGTAGTAAACACGAAGCGATAAGATTTCGAATGGTTTGCACTCTACAGGTTATCATAACACACATTATTTACCATAATGACACTATCTAGAAACTCTCTATATTGATTTATAAACGATATGGTAAACAATGTGCGATAAATAATTATTATTTTCTATCTCCGCTCTCTCGTAAAAGAAAGATCATTATTTTAAGCCAACTGTAAATACTTACGCCATTAAGAGAGATACTTCATGAATATGTAATGGTGAATATGTAATTGAGAGCAATGAGTGAAAGAGACATAGAATTATTAAGTACTACATCATTTGGGTAACTATCGTTTTCCACAAAACTTTCGCAAATTCTTGTTGACCGCAGAAAATAACAACAATTTAACATAATAGCCCAAAAAAAATAAAAAAAAGCTGCGGTGACAAATGTGTATTTTTCTTTACTAAGAGTAAATAAATTTATTTTCTAAATCAAATGTGCATTTGAACAGAGAGAATGTAAACTTAATTGAAGCCAATAATGTAGCTGTCAAAGGCACACACAGAATGATTTGCCAAAAAAGCAAGAACTAAACAGGAAGAGGAAGACTTACATAAACGAAGCAAAGAATCATTTTTCCAAAATAATACGAAAAATTAGAAAATAAATATAGATATGCGAATATGCGAATGAAATATTTTTGACAATGACACTAAAAGCTCAAATAGCAGCAATAGCAATAGAAGCAGCAGTCAATGAAATTCAAGTTACAAGGAAAACACCAATACAATGCAATAATGCAAGCAAGTAAGTATGTAACGACGTTAACGTGTTGACAACTTAACTGAAAAAAGTTAAGAAATAAAAATCCCCCCAACTGAGAGCAAGAGAGTTGACAGAATGTGTTACACAAATACTTATACATACTTACAAACTTACTTGTGTCAGTGTGTGAACATCCCAGCGGGAAATGAAGGTATTGCAATAGCGCTTAACAAATGCTTAACTGAAAGCACTTAAATGCCTTTTAAGGTGGATTCACCTTCCGAGTGACGCATTCCTCAATCAATCGATAGAGGAGCTCTCTATTGATTGATAGAGGGCGCTGATTCGCGTATGATTCATACTCAATTGATACAGGACGCTAAATATGAATCATACTCGATTGATAGAGGGCGCTGCCCATTATTTTCTAGTAAAGTTTGACATTTCCAACAAAAATCGTCAGAAACTTCTAGAGCTGAAAGAATGAGCGAGTATAGGCTGAAAAAATAACCCGAAAGTATCGTATGAATAATGATCTGTATACACATATGCTTTCAGTATGCGTCCTCTATCAATGGATACATGATTGATAGAGGGCGCTGATTCACATAAGACTCAAGCTTGATTGAGATAGAGCGCGCCGAGTATGAATCATACTCGATTGATAGAGGGCCCACCAGTTTCTAGTAAAATTTGACATTTTAAACAAACAGTTTATATTTCAAACAATCAATTTGAGACACAACAGAATTCGAATTTCAATGAAAACAACTCGCGAAAACTAATTCGGAGGGGCAGCATGAATGGCAAATGAGTTCATCACAGCCAATAATTGCATCAACACTCATCTCATTGAGGTCTCATTGACGAAGGTCTTCAGATTATACATCACCAGACAGCCATTGAGGTGGTCGAATTCGCAGCTTCTCAATGAAAGAGAAAGGCAGGAGATTTACTTGAAAATGTGCCTGAAAATCTTTCATCCGTGGGAAGCGGACAACTGGCATCCGCACAACAAAAAACGCACAAGATGAGAATGTGAATATTTTGATGGAGATGATGATTTAGCAGAGGGCGTTGCATGCATTCTTTTTGGAAATGTAAACGATTAAAATAAAGTTAATCCAGATGCAGCACACCTGGGATCAGAGGCACATCAAACTGGACTATAGAAGGCCAATCGTTTGCATAAATCAGTACATAAACAATTTCAAAACATGTTCGTTGAAACTTCCTTCGGCCACGCCTGTAATGTTTACGATAGACTCAGGTTTTTACAAGTTTACTAAACCTGACCTGAAAACCCAAAATGCAAACGTTCTGAAGAAGTTAGAAGTTAGAAGTTACATGTTCGTTTAAACTTCCTTCGGCCATGCCTGTAATGTCTACGATAGACTCTGGTTTTTACTAAACCTGATCTGAAAACCTAAAACGTAAACGTTCTGAAGTAGTTAGCTTCTGTAGGACGTATCACTGATTGTAATCATTATAAGTTTTTTTTTAATTCTCACATGAAATCACGAATATGAATTATAACATATACTGCACTTGCAAGCACTTTTTAAGCACTTAATTCTGCAGTGCTTGTGGTCGAAGCCGCTGGGCACTTGTGCATTTGTGTGCTCAGTGCAAACTATAGAATGATAACTGCAGATGTCAGCCAGTTGCTAGCTCGTCTCTTCATATGAAGTGATGATTTTAATGTACTGAGTTTTAAATTGTCTAAGAGTATGACACACTTGTACTGATGTAGCAACTGCCAGTGCCATTGCAGTCTCTGACTAAATGCTGACTTTCCCCTGCAGTTCACTGACACCATGTATGCGCTCATACACTCAAGCCCTTCGGCACACTCAAGTGCATCTATCTTTCGGTGGAGTGTAAGCAACTTACAGTATGTTGATTTTGGAGCAATTTGCCTTTTGACATTTGGCAATATGTAACTTTTTTCCCTGGCATTCATTTTCATGTACACACAAACACAAGTAATTCCCCAAAGAAGGTGTCAACAAAAAATAGGAAGAATAACCAGAAAACAAATGGAGAAGTGCAGTATTTGTCACCACTGCTGTAAATGTGCATTGTGCATTTTTTCTTCAATAACAAAGTTTTTTGTTTTCTATGCCAGCGGAAACACCGACAGAAGCAATATCCTTAAGCACTTTTGTGCGCGACGAACGAAGACTGTGTAGAAATATGTATGTAGAATTCCTGTGAGTGTATAAATTTAGTTTTTTTTTGTGTACTTGTAGTATAGTGTAGCTAAAATGCAATGCAAATAAACACATAAAAATTTGCATTCTTTGTTGTCTTTGTATCATTTGCATGCTGAAAGCAACCACCACAACTAATGCAAGAAGCATTGTTTATTATTTTGTTGAATATTTAAAAACAAAAAAATTTTCACACAAAAATTCTATTCTCCATCGAAAATGTAGATACAAAGAAGTATGAAGAATAATGGTGATATTTCCATTTTTAATTATGTATAAATATTTTTATACATAAATGCACAAAACTTAAAGTGAGCCACTGCCAAGCTAGTCGCTGTTGTCTCTTCTTTACTTTACTTTTAATGGCACAACAGCCCATGGAGGGCCTAGGCCGAGCTTTTTCGCATCCACTCATGTTGTGCGTGTTATATTTGTACATGAATGTTGTCTCTTCAATGCACGCAAATATTAACATATTCTGAACATATCTTATGCAAATGAAAACTAAGAACTAAGAATTTTTTGTTTAGATTAAAAGTGCATTTAGAGTGCAAAAAAAATAAAACAAGAAATTTCCCGAATGAATTTAGCTAAGTAAAAGTAGCGAACGAAAACTTAATTCAACGTTAACAGAATGTAAAATATTTTTTTATTGAAAATTTGCAAGCGATTAAAATAAATCACCAAAAACCACCTTTGCAAAATGTGAAATGAGTATGAGCTCATAAAAAAAAAAAAAATGATAACAATAGTTGTGCAGCAGTAGCGTTATGAAGTAGTATTCACCGTTGCACTGGCGGTAAAAGCATAGCTGCTGGTCGTATGCAAACTAGGTTAAATTTGAATCAGGTAACACAAATATTGCCTTAGTTGAGACTTTAATTCAATTTATGCTGAGGCAGCAGTAGCAGCCAACCAAAAGCAATATGAGGCAACACTGAAACAACAGCACATGCTACAGCTAGCTGTGGCAACATAAAAACAACCTGAATGAGGTTAAAATGTTGCTATAAAATGCACACAAAAATGTGAAAGTATAAAAACTAAATTAATAACAACAAAAAACTATGCCATAAAAATGCAACACTATGCAAATGGGGTTGCATGAAAATGGCAACACTCACTGATATGATTACAACATTTTGTTGTTGTAGTGCATCCCTTTTAGCGTTTTTGTTATTGTTTTTTATTTGTAATTTGCCTTTTACTCTCCGCCTCACTCACTCACTCACTCTCTCACTCAATCTCCCACTCTCTCTCCCTCTCTCTCTCTCTACCTACGTGCGTACCATTTGGCCATTTTCATTTGAGTGTTGCCAGTTCTAATGATTTAATTACGTTTGCAATAAGAAAATAACAAAAACAGCACCCACTCTCATGCGCACATAAAGAGAAAATGAAAACTATAACGATATATATTTTTTTATGCTAATTTGCATAACCTGCAAGCAAATCGATCTAGTTTTATTCTATGTAGTATTATACTAGAACGCGAGCGACCACAACGGGTTTTATATCTAGTCTAAACATATGAGAGTAGTTAGTAGTTATATAGTAATTATACAGGCTTGTTATTGGACATGGCCATTACTCGTACTGGTCTCCTACACTGGCTATACATGCTGGCCAAAAAGTAAGTTACACATCGTGGCACTAGAAAAAACAGAGGGTGTTTTTTTTTTATATTTACTTACTTAATTACTTTTAATGGCACAACAACCTATGGAGGGCCTAGGCCGAACTTTTCGCATCCACTCATGTTGTGCGTGTTATATTTGTACATGAATGGAAGGGACCTACAGTTTAATGCCGAATCCGAACGGCGAAGTGAAAAGCTTTTCATACCTAGGCGATTTTTACTCTTGTAGGTTTGCCATTGCCTGCCAAGAAGTGGTGCCGTGTAGAAAAAATATTTTTTCCTCTTTTTGCATTTGCCTGTGCCGAGATTCAAACCCCGGACACTCTGCGTAGCAGTCCAACGCACTACCACTAGCCACAGCGACCACTATTTTTTTTATTTTTTTTATAGTTTTTATTATTTCCTTCTAGTTTCTGGGCTTGGAACCGATGGCTTTGGATTATAGAGCAAAGGTTTTACTGTACGATAAATTTTAAAGCAATATGTAATGACCTAAAGCTAGCGAACAAAGCAAAAGGGAAGATCTTCCGTTCGTTGCCGTTGTGGCAATGAGTCAGTGTTGTCAGGTATCAGAATTATTTCTCTATATTTCAGCAAAAAAAAAAATAACAACCAAAACTAAAATAATTTTTTTTTGCTTTGAAAAATGCCAAATTGTTACTACAAATTATTAAATTGTAACAATTTTCATTACTTTACTCTCAAACATTTCTACCACAGAGCAGTTCGTCTTTCCGTCTTTCCTTTCCATACTTTTTGTATAAAATTCTTCTTCTCGTTGAAGGCCATGTTTTTATCTTTTATTCCCCCTTTAACATTTCCGCATCCAAACTTTAAATATAATTTAAATTTCAAATCGATACGTTTTCTAAGTATTTTGATATTAAAATATGATTGCATTTCGAAAGTCCTTTAAGTA
This sequence comes from Palloptera scutellata, assembly GCA_958295655.1. Lineage (NCBI taxonomy): Eukaryota > Metazoa > Arthropoda > Insecta > Diptera > Pallopteridae > Palloptera > Palloptera scutellata. The sequence continues at coordinate 44,203,952 of OY282450.1, read as the reverse complement.
TTCAAGTACGACCGAAATTATTTGTGTTTTTGAAGGTCTTTTAAAGTCGCGAGAGTGTTGACTTCACAATCAACTTGAGGATATGCATCCTCATTTTTTTATACTTGCTTGACAGAGGGCGCTGCCCATGATTTTTGTGTAAAAACCAGCACCGATAGGTCGCGAGAGTGTAGACTTCACAGGCAACTTGAGGACATGCATCCTAATTTTTTTCATACTTGTTTGTGACAGAGGGCGCTGCCCATCATTTTTGTGTAAAAACCAGCACCGAGAGGTCGCGAGAGTATAGACTTCACAATCAACTTGAGGATATGCATTCTCATTTTTTTATACTTGCTTGACAGAGGGCGCTGCCCATCATTTTCGTGATAATTTTCGCTATGACGATCATCTTGTAACCCCTCGTAAATATAAAAACGATTCTAAAGAAGTACACTTCAATGAACTTCAATAACTTGCTTATTTTTTTCTTGCCTGAAAGTTCCGTTTATATATTGCTTATCTATATATGTTGCCTTAAAAAAACATATATTATATAAGAGCAAAATATGGTGTAGTTATAGGTAAATAGGTTATTCTAGATTCAAAAGAACTCGAACTGTGGAAAAGAAAAACAAGAAAAAACCTGTACTTTTGCCGCGGCTGATTGAAAATAAATTTATAATCTTAAGTAATAACGATTGATTTTTGTTTTTTTTTATAGTTATCATAAGTATAAAAATCGTTTCAATATTTTCCTAAGACATTGGGCAAATATAAAAATTATTACAAAAGAATTAATACTTAATTTATATTCCACAAATTTTGAGATAAATTAATCATTGCTTATCATTAATATCCTTCAATAACAGCAGCAGCAAGATGGTCCTTATTATGCCCACTGCCACGTGTAGCAGCAGTTAGTGTCATATCGTTTTTCGTATTGCTCTAATCCAAAATGAAATAAATCCAGAACAAATTTGCAATTTAATTTAACATCGCCCTGGGGATGCTTCATTAAGCTAGTGTAAGTAGAATATGTGGCATAAGTGAGGGCAATTCATTCAATAAACACTATACGCCACCGAAATGTATGCAATGCAATCAACATTTAAATAAACGCCTAGAAATATGTACAGACAGCGAAAGCAATTGAAGTGAGTGGAACGAGAGTGGATGCCGTCACTCACAAGTACATACATACCATACACAGAAAGAAAAATGCCCCAATGCCACACAAGCAACAATGAAAAAGTGTATAGAAAAACCGAAAAGCCAAAATAGGCGTAGAGCTGCCTAAGTATTATGATTTGTCCTCTAATGCTTGCCTCAACGATTTATCCAGCTGCTTTTACGTCTTTGTCTTTTTGTTCTTGTTTTTTTTTGTTTGTGGCTAATAGCAAAGGAAGCTTATAAATTATATAGTTAAGTATAATTAATCATCAAAAGCATTCGAACAAACCCGTGAATTGTGGGAGTGGCAAATGGGCAACAAATTAATACTTTCGTACGCTATTATACAGTAGCATACATTTAGGCGGCTGCTCGATTGCTAGTTGTGTGCGTGTGCGTGTGTTGCTTTTTGTGCTGCTTTGTATTTTCTTTTTGTTCATATCTATTTTTATGACCTCGCTGTTTTGTATACAAATTTATCAGAAGAGGCGGGCGGACGGGCGGGCGGGCAGGCAGTTAAATTGTCGCCGGCGATGTCTATAAGTATAGGAGAGTGTGTGTGCGAGTGCGGTGTTTGTGCTGCTTGATAAACAAGAAACTACACTTGCGGCAATATCTATAAGGCACTTAAGCTATTCTTGCAGCTGCTGTTGTTGTTGTTGTTGTTGTTGTTGTTGCCATAGTAAACACCGCCGGACTCCTTACAGTAAGCTACAATTCTAACGAAACGATTTTTGCTACTTATTTACTTTTAGCATAGAATAGAAAAATTATTATCAAAATGTTCTCAAATGTGTTTTGTAATTTTCTAGTGCTGTTGCTGCATTTGTGGTTGTTACTGTTACTGTTGCTGGTGCTACTTGTTCTTGAAGTTTTGTTAATATAAGAAATAAAATTGAAGAAGAAAATGTATTGAAAATTGAAAAAGGTGAAGGCAACAGAGAAATGAAACCAAATGCAAAAAAAAAAAACATAACGGAAAAAGGTAGGAAACTAAAAGAGTAGAGAAGAGAAGAGAAGAGAAGGGAGAGAGAGAGAGAAAAAGGAAATGTGTTTATGTGCACTGAGGCGTAAAACTTATTGCGGCAGAATTAATAGCATGAAGACTCTTCCCATTTTCTCTTCAATGCGGCGGCAGAGGCAGGGCAGCAGCAGATTTGCTCTTCTTGTTGTGTGCCGTTCGAAGAGATTGAGGCCATGCGAATTGATGAGGATGTTAAAGAGGATGGGGGAGTATTATTCCCACGAGAAGAGTTATGTAGTTGATATTTTTTTGGCTTATTGAAAATCATGGCAACTTGTCAAGTGCTGCTTTTAACATCAGTTTTATATTTTTTTGTTTTCAACAAAAAAAAAAAACAAAAAAGAAAAGAAACAGAAAAAGAAAAGAAAATACTTGTAATAAAAGTTTGTGTTCACTCGCTTTTTTAATAGTAGCAAAAAAATTTTACTTTTAAAATATTACTAACAAAATACATGTTTCAAATTTATTCAAAACTGTATTTACTGCAGAAAATTATTAAGAGTTCAGATTCGTGCTTTAACTAAGAAATATGTTATCTTTAGAATGGGGGAAAGCAGGTAAAAAGAAACTAAAACTCTGGCTGTGAAGTATTCAAGGCTTTGTGAAGTACTCGTTTGTGTGTGAAAAACTTGAGAGAAGAGTCAAGAGAGAACATAAAATGAGAGAACATAAAAAGAACGTGTAGTTCATTTATAAAGTGCCAAAAATAATGACTCCGATCGTTATTTTGTTTACACTACAAATCGCAGCGGAGCTAGAGAAAATTAAGCGGAAATGGTTAATTTGCTCCTTCCTTCCTTTAATAATTATGAATTTAGGAAGATAATTTGGAAATTTTTGTTTTTACTGCGAGGTACTCTCTTGCAGTAGAAAAGATTAATGAGACATTCGTGGCCGCATCCTAGAAACAAGATATCCTTAGAGCTTTGTAGGGGAGTGCCTTGCATGCCTTAATTGAAATAGAGAAAATCAATGCCCTTGTTCGATATATTTCATATGCCATGCTCAATATGGTCCCTATAATAAAGGCTCAAACCTTGATGAGATTAGGATGTTTATTACGAAGCTCCATGTTGGCAGCAAAATTCAATACATTGAATGAAGAGGGGCATGGTTTCTGATCAATTCCCAAGGAATTTTTAGCAGAATGTGTCATTAAGTAAAGTAACAAATGAAAGCGTTAGAATTGTTACAATATTTTTATCAATATAACCTATGAAATGCCTACCTTCATTTGAGAATAGAATCTTTACTGGGCGGGCTGTAATAAGAAGATTTCATAAACGCTTATTGATCAATCATTGCTCAAGGTGTCATTGGATATCATTGACGCAGACAAGTACTCTACAGCCACCACGCTTTCCCATAGGCATGCATTCATTATCACTAGGGATCAGATTTCGATGTGGTTAGCTTTTTTGTTTTTTTTTTTTAACAATAAATCAAAATTAATCGAAAAGCCTAAAATCTGATTCAAAAGGAGTAAGTAGAATTCAGAAAACTAAATTTTGTTTTGCATTTTTCATCATAATGTAATTTTTTTTCATATACTTTCAATTATGCTGTAATTTTTGGTCATCTTCGGCATGTTTTTAGAGATTTTTTTGTCATTTATCTCCTTTGTAATATTTTTCATATTATTTGTTTTTCGTAATTTTAAAAAGCCATTTCGAAAGTATTTTTTAGGTAATTTTTCACGATTTCACGGTATTATTATTTGCATTATCTAAGGGAATTTTTCTGAGTTTTATTTATGCCTTTCAAAGCCTACCCTTTTAGCTTATCCAAACTAATAAATTCAATAGCTTTCACTGTAGGGTACAACAATCTGTGCGCCTGCTTTCCTTTAGCCGATCAGTGTCAGTTGGACAGATAAGTACAACCAGCCAGCCAAGTGCTTTTGTTTTTTGCTTTGTCGCTCAATCCGCTTAGCGCCATATCACAACAAAAAAGAAAACTTCCGAGCAGCGGGTATTTGTAAATTCTGCATTACTTGAACATAAAAATGTGTTAGCTAACTTGTTGTTTTCGACTTTAGCTGATGCGTTGCTGTTGTTTTAAACTTTTTTTTCCTCGGGTTTTTGTTTTACACAAGTTCAGCAACACAAATTAGAAAGATACCATGTTGTATTCCTATGAAATTGGACGCCAGCGTCATATCCCCTAGAAAAACATATCAAAAAAAAAAAAGCCCTAACAAAAGAAATTTGAAAAAACAGGATAATTTTTAAAGAAAAAAAGGTATAAATATCATAATTCGATTAAATGGGTTCAAAATGTTTATACAGTAGAGTAAACAACAGCCATAAATTATTATTCTTAACAGCTTGTATTTATTTGTAGGTACTAAAAGAAGAAGAAACAACAAAGAGAGCGAAAGTTACTTTCTACTTTCCCCATAAGTGTGGACTTTAGTCAAGTTTGAAATGTATATGCATACACGAAAAGAAAAAGGTTACAGATTGTATCAGCTGTCACAAGCAGCACTGTATTTATTTGTACTAAATGTCAGTGTGTCAGTGCAGTGATATATGTATGGTAAAATTGTTGGTGTTCTATTGTTGTTGTTGTTGTTGTTGTTGTTGTTGTTTCCATTAAAAACTCTTCTCTTAATACTTAATTGAAGGAGTTGGTTACAACAAACAAACAAACAAACAAACAAACAAACAGTCCGAATAAAAGAGAGTTGGGAGTAAGAGAGAGAGAGAGAGAGACGTCAGTGTGTCAGTGCAGTGACATATGTACCAGCCTGTTAAAATTGTTGTTGTTGTTTCCATTAAGAACTCTTAATACTTAATTGAAGGAGTTGGTTACAACAAACAAAAAAAACAAACAAACAGTCCGAATAAAAGAGAGTTGGGAGAAAGAGAGACAAAACCTCTTGTTGTTGGCAAAACCTCTTGTCATTCATTTGAGGTGTTTAAAATTTCGCTCTTTCGCACCTCTCTCTTCTTTAAATTTTTCGTTTGTACTTGTGCTATTATTGCATTGGCATGCGTGTGTGTGTGTGTGTGTGCGGGAGTATGTAAATAAACCATATTAAATTAATTTAAATGCGCGTATTTGGTTTGTCATTATTTTTGCTCCTCTTGCAATTGCTGATGTTTTTTTTTTCCACCATAAACAAGGTGGTAAAATAATTGATTTAAAAATACCATTGAGTACTGTAGATAAAGTAAAAAACAAAATAAAAAAAACAATATAAATAAGTAGTATTCACTTTTTGTATATCAACAATTCCTGAGTGTTTTTTATTAATTAACTCCTTCTGCATGTGTCTGTGTCTATGCTGTAGGCTTGTTGCATTCGAGCACGTAGCTGTATTGTGTTTATTGCAATCAGTTTTTTGGTTGTTGTTACTTTTTTAATGTTTTGGGTGCTTTTTGCGTATGGACTTTTGTGTCGACTGCGAGCACATATTTATTTACTTAATTTATGGTTAACCAATATTTAGCAACACGTTCACATACTTATGCATGCATGTAACTATACTAGTGGCAAATTGCCCTTATGTATGAGGGCTATAATTATCCTTATTAACTGAATAATAGGTAATGAATCAAAGTAATCTGTATAAATACTAGCTGCAGACAGATTGTCAAATAAATACTAGTACAAGTACTCGTACAGTTACACTTAATTGGTTCTCATTGAATGCAGACAAATACACTTGCCATGTCTGTTAACAATTCCAAGGGCCACTTCATTTTTATTCATTTAATACTATGCAAATAATTGCAATGTCTGTCCAATGGAAAGTTTTTCTTTGGTAGCAGTTATTTTGTTGAGCTGGGATGATTGCGATTTTTCAATATTCTTGCTTTTAGCATTGTGTAAAAATAGCTTCAATTACGATTATTGCCATTTCTGGTAAGTGGCAGCAAGGGGTGTCAATGGCACAGCAGACTGAACTTTTCGTATCCATTCACTTATATTCCATGGTAGTGTCCAGGTGCTTCGAATCTTGCCACCCACAGAAACGTAGAACTACATCTTGGCGGGTAAGATTAATCCCCCAACAGCAACCCTCTGCTCAATCAGATGAGTGACAACTCTTCTGTGCTGTTAATTTGTGATTTGTCTACTTAATTGGCTATTTATCGTACACCTCAAATGTTCCTTTATGTTAATAGTTTTGCTCTCCACTGTTTATTAAACAGCATTAAACGATGTCCTTTTATATCTATCGAAATACTACCTCGTTTTAATAAGTGAACAAGTCATAATCAACAAAAGATTTACATCTTATCCGATCATATTGAGTCATGGTGACATACTCTAATATGAATGCCCAAATACCGAAGAGAGTGCATGATGAGACTGTGAATGACCTTCGTTACAGGAACATGATACCGGAGATCTTGTGGCCTTAACTGCACGGTATGGTTCTCGGTGACATGTGGTTTCAGCAGGACCTCAACATCTGCCACAAAGCGCATGGAACAATCGACTTGTTGGATCAACGATTTCTAGAACGAAACATCTCCCGAAATTCCGGGCGTCAACTTGCCAACAAGATGGTGCGATTTAACGCTGTGCGATTTATTTCTTTGGGGTTTTGTGAAATGTCAGGTCTATGCGAATAAACCACAAACAATTCGTGAGCTCAAGGCAGAGATCTAACGCTTCATCGGTGAGATAGAGCGATATATATACAAACAATTCGTGAGCTCAAGGCAGAGATCTAACGCTTCCTCGGTGAGATAGAGCGACATATTTTTAAAAATGTCATCGAAAATCTGATTCAAAGAGCAAGGGTCTGTGATAAGAGCTGCACGGGCTCTCATACTTAATAGGCACATGTCTAATTTACAATGCAATCAAAATATCTCGACTCGCGCTAAAAATAAGCTTTTTATTTAAATTTAAATTAATTAGTACACTCATTTTGGGACACCCTTTATTTGGGCAACAAAGAAAAAAGAATTAATGTGTGTATTGTTGTTGAAAGTACATATTACATATAATATTTTAGCCTTTAATTTATTTAATTATAATTATTTATGGTATGAGTAAACTCCATTCAATTATAAAAAGGTACTGGAAGAAACTACAAACATTTTTGTACCTACAACCACTTTTAAAATAATGAAAATAGCAATGATTTTTAAATAAGTGCACATAGTAATTGGAATCCACCCACGCCATTAAAAATTACAAAGCTTCCAATTTTACGTCATATGAAATCTTATCCCATTAAAGTAAGTACCATACTACGTACTATGAAAAGAATTTTCAATCATATTGCCGCCAGTTAAAAGAAGCTTGGCATGAAAGCTGCATTGCTACATTTAGTATGCATTGCAATTCATTTTTCATTTTTCACAGAAAAAATTATCTTCATTACAACATAAAAAAGCAGCTTTCAGAAATGTTGCCACGAAAGCGCATTACACTAGTCGGACTTAAAAAGCGCACGTTTCATTTCTATGGTTTATGTGAAATTCAAAGGAAATTTACACTGACATGGAAAGGAAATGAGATCAGGTTGCCACCGAGAACAAGAAATTTCGAAAATGTTAAATTGCCATATTGTTGGTTAACTTTAAACCTGCCAAGGTTTTTTGTTCACATGTGAGAATAAAATGTTTAAAAATCGAATTTATATCTTATTGACAGCCCATTGACAGTTTCTCGATACAAAAATCCAATATAAAAGCATTAATTTTTGGTACCTTAAAATTTCAGTATAAGAACGAGATTGAATTGAATTCTATTGTTACTATTTATGAAAAGACGAAAATTATTTTCTGTACCCAGTATGTAAAGGTAAAATATTGCTTATTGTTGTTATTATTGTGGGGTACAAGAAGCTGCGCCGGAGGAATTTTGATTAGAGTACAAATATATTTTCTCCACACTACTTAATATCACATTCCCATTGCATCTTGGATCCGACAACATTACACCCAAAATGAGATCCATACAATTTTCCTTCTCAAAGAGAGCAACAGAGAGAGGGAGACATTTAGAGAGAATCACACTGGCGCAACCAACTCAGAGGTGAGTAGCTTAATAGCAAAGACTACACCCTCGTGTCTTCTCTTGTATTAGCTAGCAAACTCGAAATAGTCTGTTATTTTACATAAATACGAACGAAAAGTTTGTGGAAATTTTCATAAAAATTGCATTTTCTCATAAAATGATGCAAACTTAAACTTGTATGAATTTTTTTTTTAAATATTAATGTCAATAAAGTCTTAAAAATAACCGATATTTTTACCTTAACGGGTAAAGTGCGTGCTCTCAAATTGAGAGCAATCGTCATTGCCAGATTGACGATTTTATCGTCGTTTCAACGATTTTTCAGCCGGAATGACGAGAGACGTTTATTTTTGTAAAATGGTGATTTTTACTATATAATATTTTATCACTCTTCGAAAATATGCTAAAAAATTAGTTACATGAGCCGCTTATTTTGAAAGTGGCATAAGTCACTTTTTCAACAAAATCATTCGTCAGTGTCATTTTGCAAAGACGAAGTTCTCAAGAAGAACAATAAATACAATTCTGGTCCTGTTCTTAAGCAAAATAAAAAGACATGATGGACTTACTTCATTGTATACCCCCAACAAAAATTTGAAACAAAATACGATTTCCGAGGACTTACGAAATTCTTTATATTGAGAAAAATATAAGTATCCTGAGATAACAAATACAAGTAAATCTAAAAAATTAGTTTCATGAGCCGTTTATTTTGAAAGTGGCATAAGTCACTTTTTCAACAAAATCAAGTTAATGATAACAATAATTACAATTAAACGGTATCTCTTCATTTAAATAAAAATTTAATTAATATTTTGTGAATTACTGAGCTTTTTTTTTTGATACATTCAACACACAGGGCGTACCCCTATGAATGCAAAGCATTTTGTTGAATGGAAGGAAGATTGGTAGGTGAGAGGAAGAAGGAGGGAAAATGAGAGAGCACACCCAGCACACCGATAAAGAGATCGGCAGCCATTGTGGAAAGAGTGTTATGCCTTTACCACAATGAACTTCAGTTTATCAGTGTCGACTATGAGCGCATGTAGCGAAAAAAAGCCAAGCTTTTCGCATCCACTCACGTTGTGAGTGTTACATTTGTACATGAATGGAATGGGACCTACAGTTTTATGCCGAATCCGAACGTCGAAGTGAAAAGCTTTTCATAGGCAATTTTTACTCTTGTAGGTTTGCCATTGCCATTGCCAAGAGGTAGCGCCGTTAATTTTGTTGTTGTTGAATTTTTTTTATTTTTCATTTTATTTATTTTTTTTCATTTTGCCTGTGCCGAGATTCCAACCCCTGACACTCTGCGTAACAGTCCAACGCACTAACGCTACGCTACAGCGAGCACCTTTTTGTTCGAGTAAAGTTTTGCTAATTAACGCCAAGTATAACAGACATATTTATTTTGAAAGTGGCCTAAGTTTCTGTACTCAGGATAGTAATTGCGGGGATTAGTGGAAAAGAGATAGAAATAATGTTTTATTAAAAGTAAGACAAGTGTGTTTGAAGTACTTATTACTTTGAACTATTTTCAGTATTTTTTAAAAAGCTGTGAACATTCCATCTTGCTTTTAATGGCACGAAGGCCGATGGAGGGCATAGGCCAAGCTTTTCACATCCACTCAAGCTGTGATCAGTGGAAGTATTCTTAGAAGTCGAAAGGAATAGTGCTTTTTTTAAAATTATACTACTAATATAGAGATACTTAATATATAGCACACATAATTATCATTATTTTATTAAAATTACTTTTATATGATTTTATCAGATAGTGAATTAAATTAAAACATACTTATTTCAGTTACGAAATTACTTAGGTGGCTTCAAATGCGGATCATTATTTTATAGAAATTTTCCATGTTACGCGAAAAAACGTTAACACTGCATGAAAAAGTCATATGAGAGTGATTTCACCAGATGAAAAAGCAACCTCTTAGGAGTCATTAAAAAGAGAAAACAAGATAACAAAATAAACAGAAACTCATTGTGCACGAAAAAGAGCATGCAGAAGCTAACGAATTTTACTCAAAACCTCAATAACGATAAAAGAAATAGTGGTGAAAAATATGTAAAAAAAAGTTGCAGTTAAGTCTTGTTGTTTGAAAAATTGTTTGTGGAGGAGCAGAAATGGCTAGGAAATGCTAGAAAACAAAATTATTTATACACCCAAAAAATGATTACTACAGCGTATTAGCTGCCGCCGGTGAAAATTTTTCACAGTTCATAAAATGGAAGAAATAGATTTCATTTCAACACAATTCTTGGAAAAATCTGTCTCAAGAAGAACTTACTTACTTACTTAACTGGCACTACAACCGATGATCGGTCTTGGACGCCTCTACAAAGCTTCGCCAGTCTCTGCCAGCCTCTGCTATGCGCTCGCTGGCGCCAGTTGATAAGGCCAAGTGCAGTCAGGTTGCCCTGCACCTGATCTTTCCAACGGAGATTAGGACGTCCCCTTCTGCGTGTTCCTCCACCGTGGTTCGAATAAAACACCCTACTAGCCGGAACGGAGCGCTTTCTTCCATTCGCTCAATATGACCCAGCCAGCGAAGCCGTTGGAGTTTTATACGCTTGACTATGTCAGTGTCCGGCGTACAGCTCATACAGCTCATCGTTCCATCTTATTCGATACACGTCGTCCACGCATACTGGACCGTAGATCTCATGGAGTATCTTCCTTTCGAACGATACGCTCCTAACAGCCCCTCATCATTGATGGTCAATGTCCACGTCTCTGCGCCATACATTAGGACGAGAAGGATGAGGGACTTATAGAGCGTTATTTTCGTCGGTCGAGAGAGGGCTCTACTTCTCAATTGCCTACTAAGCCCGTAGTAACACCTGTTGGCAAGAGTTAGTCTCCGCTTGATCTCAAGGCTGACATTATTGTTGGTATTAATTCTGGGTCCTAGGTAAACGAATGACATTTTGTCCAAGACGCCGTGACTCTTTGTTTGTGGACACAAGGTATTTCGTTTTGTCCTCGTTCACCACTCGACGAGACTCCCTTTCCAGGTTGGAGAATGATGCCAATGATGTCAATATCATCAGCGTATGCTAGCAGCATGACACTCTTGTAGAAGATAGTGCCAGAGATGTCGATGTTCGCAGCTCGAATTATTTTCTCCAGCATAAGGTTAAAGAAGTCACACGATAGGGAGTCTGACCTTGTCTGAAACCTGTTTTGGTATCAAATGGTGCGGAGAGGTCTGTCCCAATGTTCATTGCGCTGGTGGTTTTGGTCAGTGTCATTTTGCAAAGACGAAGTTCTCAAGAAGAACAATAAATACAATTCTGGTCCTGTCCTTAAGCAAAATATAAAGACATGATGGACTTACTTCATTGTATACCCCCCACAAAAATTTGTAACAAAATACGATTTCCAAGGACTTGCGAAATTCTCTATATTGAGAAAAATATAAGTATCCTGAGATAACAAATACAAGTAAATCTTCTCGAAAGTTGGCATCAATATTTTTTAAAACCTGAAATATCTCGATTTAGACACACTTTCAAAATGAACGGCTCACATACAAGGTTAAAATTTGTTTTATTTTTTTACACAAGATAACTCTTTATCAAATATTTGTTCTTGCTATAACTTGATATTTTGGAAAATTGGAAATTGTAAAAATTTCAATATTGAAATCTCATATACATAAAACATGAATGTTTTTACAGTGCATACATATTTCCTACGGCAAGAATAGAATGAAATTTATTTTTTAATTAAATACCATCAATACCGTTGTGTAAATTAAATTAAAGAATGTGTAAATATGTACATCTCTTAAGAGGTGCACCTATGAGCGGAAAAAAAGTGTGTATTTTGGTTCATTGGGCGTCTACCGCCATAAACGGGGTTTCGATTGCAAACCCTATCGAATTAGGGCAATCAAAGACTTAATTTTCGTCAATATCAAATATCGTTTGTAATGCTAATCAACAGATCTCACTGAGCTCTTTCCAACGAGACATTATTTAACAAAATCATATGAAAAAAAAATTATCATATGCGATAAGCTCAGCCTAGGCACTCATTGGTGCCGTTAAAAGAGAGAAGAACGAAAGAGTATACGAAAGATTGTAGTGAATAAAAAAAAGCATAAGTTTTTCTCTATAAAACATTTCTTGTAAAATTTTACATTCTATCCCGCCCGCTAAGAGTGTTCGCAATCGAAAACGGCTCATGGCGCTAGACTCCCAATGACCCAATGTATCAATTTCGGGAGCAACTTTACTTTACTTTTAATGGCACAACAGCCCATGGAGGGCCTAGGCCGAGCTCTTCGCATCCATTCATGTTGTGCGTCTTATATTTGTACATGAATGGAAGGGACCTACAGTTTAATGCCGAATCCGAACGGCGAAGTGAAAAACTTTTCATAGCAGTTTTTACTCTTGTAGGTTTGCCATTGCCTGCCAAGAGGTGGTGCCGAATGCCGTGTAGAAAAATTACTTTTTCTACTTTTTGATTTTGCCTGTGCCGAGATTCGAACCCCGGACACTCTGCGCAGCAGTCCAACGCACTACCACTACGCCACAGCGACCGCAGGCTGATTGCTTCTCGGGAGCAACAACTTCAACCTTTGTCCACCCACTTTAATGTACATACATGATTTAAAAATTATAAGATATGTACAGTACTTTCAAGAAGAAAGCAATCGGCTTTTTCGCATGAAATAATATCAAGAAATATATCAAGTAGGCCTTGATTTTCAAAAAACTTGATTTTATTTCTAAATTCGCAATGTAATTGTAGAAACAGTCCATTAAACGCTTTCGTCTCAAGAGCATATTTAAGAAATGAGTTCCGTATACGCGAAACGTTTTGAAGCAGTCTTTCTTTGTTCCCATCCAAAAGGTCCCAAGATGTCCTTGAGTGCTTCAAAGTACTTAAAAAAGTTGAAGACGTTTGTCAACACTTTTTGGTGACCAACACTACTATTAAGCGTGCTTGGTCCACTAAAGATGGTAAGATGCTCCAGCGATCAGTGAAACATCCAGGAAAGGTTCATGTTTAGGGATGCTTCACAAAACAAGGATTTGGCAAATTAATCATGTTCACGAGGAATTTGGATGCCAATTTCATGACCACGATATACCGTCGTGGACTTCTGCCTTCAACGGATACGTGGTTTGGGGCAGGAAGCCGAGATTGGGTTCTTCAAGAGGACATCGACCCAAAACATCGCAATCGCTTGTGTAGCAGTTGGAAAGAGGAAAACGGCATACTACTCTGGGCAAAAGTTAGTAAGACTTTGTTCATAATTTCAAATTTTTTTATTCATTCTTCCAAATCTATTTCGTCCCCTTCAATGTAATCCCCCTCGGCCCCAATACACTTGTGCCAACGTTTTTTCCAATTCTCGAAACAGTTGTTAAAGTCAATTTCCGGAATAGCCTTCAATGCGCTTAGCGATTCATGTTTAATGTCTTCAATTGACTCAAAACGGTAACGGTGTCCACGAAGCGGTTTTTTGAGTTTAGAAAATAGCCAAAAGTCACACGGTGCTAAGTCAGGCGAATAGGGTGGTAGGGTGGTTGCGGAACGATATCAGTCGAATTTTTGGCAAAATGGTCTCGTAAAACCAATGCAGTGATTTTGGAATCAATCGTGCATTCACTCTTCTTAGGCCCAAATGATGTTTTAAAATGGTTTTCACTGATCCTTTCGATATTCCAACGATGCCAGTAAGGTCTCTGACTGTTAATCGTCGATTCTCGAGCACCAATTCCTTGATTTTATTGACGTGTTGATCATCAGTTGATGTTGATGGCCGTCCTGGACGTGGTTCGTCGTCAACGCGTTCTCGACCATCTTTGAACAATTTGTACCAATCAAAAACACTTGCTCGCGACATACAATTATCACCGAAGGCCTTTTGCAACATTCTGAACCTTTCGGCACCAGAAATTTGATTCCGCACACAAAATATAATGGAACTTCTTTGTTGAATAATTTCACTCATTGTGAAAATCGCCGAATGCACTTTTTGTGCAGAAACTTCAGAAAGACAAGCGTATACTAAACACTAATGATTATTTTGATGTGACATTTGGCACAGATGTCACCGACAGTCATACCAACCTTAAAAAAATAATATTTTGATGAATGGGTTTCTGCGCGAAATTTAAATTAAAAAGTCTTAATACTTTTTGCCCACAGTAGTAACTTTATTGGATTGGCCCTCACAGTCGCCAGATACGAATCCGACCGAAAATGTTATGAAGTTAAAACTACGTGGAAAAAAGATACGTTCAATAAATCATTTGAAACGGCTTCTTGGGGTAATATGGCCCTAATAATAAGTTTAACACGGTCATATGCTGAAAAATTAGTCGCTAGCATGCATTTCCGTTGTAATGAAATCACAAAGAATGGTGGCGACTGGACGCCATGTTTGCGCAATGAATAATTAATCATTTCAAGATGCTGTGGACTTTAAGATTCCTTAATTTTTTCAGTGACTTAAGCCGATTGCTTTCTTGTTGAAACTACATTAAATAATTGTTTTTTATGTGACGATTTTTTAATGAAAATAACGATTTTTTGTTTCTCTGAAATGACATAAGGAGTGCGTCGAATAAAACTGGTACAAAAATGATGAAATCTTTTGAACCAGTAGTCCGATTTTTTTAAACTAAAGTATTTAATTTTGCAAATTATTTTTAGATTAAATAAATAAAAACAAGAAATCACAAATTATTAGTTTTTAATAAAAAGTTTTAATTTTTCACGAACCCCTTCCATTAATGTTTTTATGGTAGTTTCCGACACCCTCACAGCTACTGCAGATCACTTTCTTTTAAAATCTTGAAGGTCTTTGGCCACTTTTTTTTGTTACCTTCATTTCCCTTTTTACTTTAGCCCAGTACCTCTCAATCGGCCTCAGTTCTGGACAGTTTGGTGGGTTGGCTTCTCTAGGTACCAAAATCACTTCATTCCGTTGGAACCACTCTAAGGCCGTTTTGCTGTAGTGACATGAAGCGAGGTGGGCCAAAAAAACGTGGACACTTCATGTTGGCGTAAAACTGGAAGCAATCTCTTTTGCAAGCATTCCTTCAAATATATTTCGCCGTTGATTGTACCCGATGTCACGAATGTGCTGCTCCTTTTGCCACAACTACAAATTGCCTGCCAAACAAGGAATTTCTTTGGGAATTTTGTAATTTTTTTGGCTTTGAATTTTTCAGCGACATTTCCTCGAGAATCGGCTGTATAAAATTCCTGGCCATGTAGTTGGGAAAAGTCCGCTAAAACATAAGTTTCATCGTCCATTATGCAGTATTAAAATTTCTTGACAAAATCTCGGCTCAGCATTTTCGCTCGTTGTTTTGCGGTTTCATTCTTGACGGCGTTTCTATCCGGAACTTTTTGACCGTTGTACGTCCTCAGCCCAGCTTCCTTCTTAGTGCTACGCACGAAAGATTCTGAGCAGGCTGATTGCTTCCCCGCCAATTTACTTCCCGAAATGTTTTGGATCTCTCTTTAATTTGGTCACAACGTTGTTCGCCTTCTCACAGTCATGTTGCCCCTTCTTTTTACCAGAACCTTTCTTCCGAGCAATACGCAGTTCTTCCTTAAAACGTTTAATAACGCGAAAAATGGTTTTAGGGTTAGCCTACCTACCTCTTTGGTAATTTTTTTGAATGACCAGTTGCTTTTGAATAATTTTAATAATATTTTCTTGCACTTCCACTTCGTTTGCCATTTTCGCGTTAAATACATTTTTATAATATTTTCTGACATTTAATTCAAAGCTACTAAGATACAAATTTTTGATTTTGAATCTTTCAATAGCACAGTATGGGAAGAAATGTAACGGACAATTTTATTCGACGCAGTACTTATTTTACCATAATCAAAAGTGAGAGCCTCTCTCTCACTCACATTTTTCTCATTTTGTTTATCTTCTTTTCTTCCTCTTTCTTGCTACTAGTTTTTTAACACAACAAATTTTTGTAGTGCAATAAAAACATAAGTGTATGGAAATTACAACAACAATCGTATTCATATAGAGTTGCATACAATGCTAGGCATCACTTGTGCACGCTCACTCACTCATTTATTCAATCACTCACTCACACATTCACTCACTCACTCACTCACTCATTCACTCACTCACAATTAAAAGAACATTTGATTATGACTTCTTGTTATTGAAAGTTTTTATTGAAAACTCTACTGCAATTCACTTCTGATGATAAAGAAGACAATTGAAAAGGTAGCATGTGCACGAGTGTGTGTGCGTGCATGTGTGTGCATACATGTGTGTGTGTGTGTGCGTGAATGCAGGCTGCCAGGAGCTCCTCGTTTTCTTTGGCCATGTGCGTTATTTTGTATACGGAATGCAGTAGAATGCAGCAGAATAATAAATTCGTATTTAATTAAATTGGTGGCATGATGATGAAATAATGGAAAAATGATTGAGTGCTTTAAATTTCAATTCATTCGTTTTTCTTTATTTCACTACTCTGGAATCGCAAAACAATAAATAATTTATTGAAAAGCAATAATGTTAAAAAGTAATTAATTTTTAATAGTTTTTATTTGTAATAATAAAGTATTGTTTTGCATAATAATTAAATAATTTCTCTTTCAAATAGCAATAAATATTATGGATTTTTATGAAATTGTATGCAGGTTAATGTGTTAATTGTTTTTATTGATTCCATAATTATGCTTAAATTGCGTTTTTATTATTTTGAAATCCCACTTCCTGTGGTCGAATGAAGTTTAATTTCAATGCGATTTATTAAATATTATTGAAAACTAAACTTTTTTTTGCTGATTTGATTATGCTGACAGAAATTTAAATACTTATTGATATTTGTATTGGTTTAAAAAACGAAACGACAGAAATATGATGACCATTATGGCAATACTCGTACATATTTACTATAAAATATTGGGAGCTTAAATAATGGAGAACAGCAATTTATATGCTCTTCGCTGATTTGAGGAAAGCCTTCGACACCAATCACCGCAATATCGGCTGCTTTGAGAACAGAGAGGTTCATAAAGGAGTTCTTCCACTAGGAATAGCTTGCAGTCCTCCAGCGCTCCTTTCGGTATACCATAAGGAGTGAAGCAATTGCCACTTTAGGAGTCTTTCGTTAAATATAAATTCATTTGATTTGCAATTAAGTCTTCTGGGCACAGCAGCCCATGGAGGGCCTAGGCTGAGATTATTGCATCCACTCATTTTGTGCGTGTTATATTTGAACATGAGAGGATTGGTCCTACAATCTTATGCCGAATTCGAATGCCACTCATTTGTGCGTGTTATATTTGAACATGAGAGGAAGGGACCTACAATTTTATGCCGAATCCGAATGCCGAAGTGAAAAGTTTTTCATACCTAGGCGATTTTTACTCTTGTAGGTTTGCCATTGCCTTCCAAGAGGTGGTGCCGTGTTTCCAAATTATTTTTGTAGTTTATTAAAGTTCTCTGCCTTAGAATCGATTTTATATTTACGAAGGGCTAAAATTTATTTACGAAGGGCTAAAAGATGATCGTCGCAGCGAAAATTATCACGGAATTACGGATGGGCACCGCCCTCTATGCAACAAGTATGAAAAATATGAGAATGCAATACACATATGGATCCACATGTATTCACGAGTATGAATCAAATTCGATTGATAGAGGGCGCTGATTCGCGTATGCTTTAAAATTGATTGATAGAGTGCGCTGATTCGCGTACGATTCACACTCGACTGATAGAGGACGTTGAGTATGATTAATACTACTTGATTGATAGAGGGCGCTGCCCACTAGTTTCTCGTTAAATTTGAGATTTCAATCAAAAACTTGTCATTTGAAACAAAAACATTTAGAAGTTTCTAGAGCTGAAAGAATGAGCGATTATAGACTGAAATAACAAAAACAAACGCGAGGTACAAATACATAAAAATTGCTGCTGGAAGACAATGAGAATGTAGACTTCGTCGAAAAATGAGGCCCAACAAAATTCAGAATCTACTATCGTGAAAAAAAAAACCAGCACCGAAAGATCGCGAGAGTATAGACTTCGCAAGCAGCTTGAGGCACTACAGATTTCGGATTTCATTGAAAAATAAATCACAAAGACTAATGCGGAGAGACAGCATGAATGGCAAATAATAGCCAATTAGAGCATCAACACTGATCTCATTGAGTCCCGACGGAGGTCCTCAGATTATACAGCACCGGTCAATTATTGAGGTGGCCGAATTACCAGGTTTTCAACGAAGGAGAAGGGTAGAAGATTTACTAGAAATTTTGATTGAAAATCCTTCCTCCGTGAAAAGAAAACAACTCGCATCAGCACTATAAAACATACACGAGATTTGCTAAGCTTCTTACTTTACTTACTTTTAATGGCACAACAGGCCATGGAGGGCCTAGGCCGAGCTTTTAGCTTTTCGCATCCATTCATGTTATGCGAGTTATATTTGTACATGAATTGCTAAGCTTCTAGTCAACTTCATAACATCCGAGAGTTCTCAGACTGGCAAGTGGCAAGAGTTCATACAACCTGAATATTTTGATGATGATGATGGTGGTAAGATTGTTTACAATGATGTAGCAAATAAATTCGCATGCTTTGACTATGAATACTTTGATGGAGATGATGATTTTGCAGAGGGCGTGCATCGCATTGGAAATGCAAAGGATTAAAATGAAATCAATCCAGATGTAGCATACATGGGATCAGAGAATCATCAAACTGAACTGTAAAAGGCTTATCGTTTGCATAAATCAGAACATCGTTAAGAAGTCCTTCAGCCACGCCGTAAATGTCTGCGATAGACTGTGGTTTTTACAAGTTTACTAAACCTAACGTGAAAAACCAGAATGCAAACGTTCTGATGAAGTAAACTTTTGTAGGGCGTCCCACTGAATCACATAATTGTACTACTTATTTTGATTTTGCCTGTGCTGAGATTTGAACCCCGCAAACTTTGCGTAGCAGGCCAACACACTTCCAACTATGCCACAGCGAACAGCGTTGTACTTTTAACATTGATATTAAATATAGCTGGAATTTCCCGCTTAAAATTCTGGTAATCCTTAATCAAATTGAATAATTATAAACGTCTTATGATTTCTACTCGAAATGAAAAATAAAGAAAAAAAAAACACTGAAAACTTTCTGCAAACAAAAGATGAGAAAAAATAATATGCATGAAGGCGATAAAACAAACTATTACAGAAAATGATGCAGCATAAAGCGCCGCCAATCTTTTTATGTTTCCCCCTTCTTAGTTACAGTGCATGTCTGCACGCTTTGCATATACATGCGCCTATAAAAGAGGAAATTCCAATTAAAAAGTTTTACAATAGTTATCGTTGTTTTCGCCACCACACACAGGATGACGACTTTAAACAAATGCAAGAGTTGCTCATTCAACATCGCATGCATTACTCCCTCGTTCTCTCCCTCGCTCTCTCATGCTTTCTCTCAATTTCACATGCCTTCTTTCTGTTTCGTGCATTCTCAGTTATGATGCGTTTCAACAAACAGCAGGAATAAGCAATTTAATATCGCATTGTCTGCATTTTAAAAGGAAATTTTCCCAAAACTTTTCTTATCCGGCTTCAAAACATTTGTATTCCAGATTGCTGTGCTCATCAGCGTTCACCATTATTTTCATTTCCATTTCTATTTCCGCTAACAGCAGCAAGCAGCAGCAGCAGCAGCAGCCTTAGCATCAGCTCCTACGTCGACGTCGACGTCAGTGTTAATGTCGTTATTGGCATCAGTCATAAATGTCGAATATTTGACAGCTCGTTATGCTTTCGCTTAATTTTCTTTACATTTCTACCAGCTGCTTTGCTTTTCCTCTCAGTTGTACAAATTTAAATGAAATATAAATTCAATTCTTGTACTTTTGAACTCTCAAGTGCTAATTTTCCTTTTTCTCCTTCGTACTCCCCATTCTCTCATACTCATTCTCACAATTTTAATTGAAATAATCTCATTTACTGTTAGTTTTATACTTTTGTGTCTGAATGTGTAAAGCATCAAATTTGAGTTAAAATATTGTGTGCTCTTGTTGACATTAGCGCACACACAACACACACATACAACACACACACAAACCACACACTTGTTGTAAAATAGAAATTCAATTTACGGAAAATATGACGACATAAAAGAAAATGAAAACTTTTCGTTATCCTCTTCTCATGCTCATGCAAGTGCGTTTGCGGATAAAATTTGAATAAATTTTATTGAGTTTCGTGGTGGCAGTGTGTAACTCAAAAACTTTTCCCTGTGACAACTTCATAAATGAATGAATTCTTACTTATTATTTGCCGATTATTATGTATTATTCTTATACCAGCAGAAGCAGCAGCTGCCGCAGCAGCAGAGCATGAGCGACTCTCCATTTTAAATTCAATAATTATTTTACAATAACAACATTGAATATGGAATTGATTTTTACGAAATGAAAGCAAAAAGTTTCTGCAATCGAAGTTTAGTGTTTGCTGCAGGAACAATCTTTTAATAACATTTTTGATTGATAAAATTATTGCGTTTAGTACATAAATAATTTTTTTATGATTTCTGTAAATTAAAACTTTTAACTTGCAAATTTATTAATTAAAAATATTTCGAATCATTTATGGTATAAAGTTCATGGGCAAGAGAAACGAGTGAGAAACGAGTGAGAAACGGTTTTGGAAAATAAGAAATAAATTTAAATTGAATTCGAGGAAACAACGCTGGTAAACAGTCACACAGAAAGGAAACATGCAGGACTCAAACACTCATGTTCGTGAAAATGTAGTTGAAACGCGATGGCATTCGTGTATTGGTAGTCAACGCCGGCGGTGCGACCGCAACGCAATCTTTTCAACATTTTTTGTAGACTACAGGAAATTTAGTTAATTTTAGCCGGTTCATGGTCTAAAAATGGCGAGGCTACCAGGTTGTTAAAGATTATGGAAAGCGTAGTACACAACCTGCACTTGATTAAATATCATTCAAAGCAAAGCATCGAAAGCCAAACGTACATATCTTAGGTGAGAGCAGAGCGGTTATTCTGGATTTCTCCAAGCTGTTTAATCTACTTAGTCTGGCATAAAGCGTTGGTCTCAGCATTGATTTCGTATGGGTTCGGTAATATCTTCTCACGATGGATCTGCAAGATTTCTAAGTGACCGCTTTACCCTTGTTGTGTTATGGTAGATAGCTTTGCTCCCTAAGTTCGTGATATTAATGCTGGAGTGCCGTAGGGCTCGGACCTCTCCCATCATTTTCTTTCTCGTTCATTAATGACCCCAACAAATTGATTTTGTATGGGTTCGGTAATATCTTCACTCAATGAATCTTCACATTTCTAAGTAACCGCTCTATCCTTGTTGTGTTATGTTAGATAGTATTGCTTCGTAAGTTCGTGCTGTTAATACTGGAGTGCCGTGGGGTAATATCTTCACTCAATGAATCTCCACATTACTGAGCAACCGCTCTATCCTTGTTATATTAGATAATATGGCTTCGGAAGTTCGTGATATTAATGCTGGAGTGCCGTAGGGCTTGGAACTCTCCCCATCCTTTTCTGTAGTATGTACAATTTTCATTAATGAACCCTTTTTTCATTATTAAGGGACCATGTACTTATTTACTCATTTGCAGATGACGGCATCATTTGTCAATCATATCCTATACCTGAACAAATCTTTGGAGATTGTTAAAGGTCAAAAGGCATGCTATAAATATCTCACTCAAAAAAAAATCTCAACCATTAGTAAAGATTCAATAATTAAATAATCTAAAAAAAAAAAAAAAAAAAAAATTAATATCCAAGTGGGGTCTTACGAATAGAGTTGAATTCAACGCTCGTAACACCCAATATTGCCTGTCATTCTACAAATGAATTAGCAAATCACTCGTGACGCTTTGGCTATGGGTTCCGCACCCATCAGAAGTTTTTTATGTTCTGTACTTGTCCGTCCAATGTGAAGTTCGTTGGAATAATGACATTTTTTAACGAGTGAAAAGAAGCAGCCAAGTGCCTCGGCTTCCTAAAGAGGTGTAAGAAATACTTTACTCCGACTGATTTACGCATGATCGATCTCAAATTTGAGTATAATTCGTTTCTATGATCAGGATACCGTGTCCTTTCCGGTAATATTAAAAACCAACCAACAGTCCGATTTCGCTTAAATAAAGTTCAGTTTTTAAGTTTTTTAAAAAACTGATTCAAATATTATTAGCGTTTGCAAAATTGTTTAATTTTTTTCACAACTTTCTTAGTTAGAGACTGGACAGTACGTTCGGTGACTACCGCATATGCTTGATTCCATCGATTTCGGAATTCTACATCATTTTTGGTAACTTTCTCTGTTTTTCTTAGGGTTTGCTTCATTATAACCCGATATCTTTCAATAGGCCGAAGTTCCGGGCAGTTGGGAGAATTTGCCTCGTTTGGGACCCGTGTGACATTATTTTCCTTATACCATTCCATGGCTGACCTGGAGTAATGACTTGTGGCTAGATCTGGCCAAAACAAAACGGTTCCTTTGTGTTGTCCAATAAATGGTAGAAGGCGTTTTTCTGAAGTTAATTGTTCCTGTCGTAATGAACGCCTTGCTCTGTAGACCGCAAGTTCAAATATAGCCTGCCAAACCATGAAGCGTTTTGGAAATTTGGTATATTTTACTTCAGATTATTTTCTGGGTGTTCCTACCCTATTCTTTGTTGTGAAATAGGCATTCCCGGGCAACTGGTTGAAGTCCGCTTTAAAGTAAGTCTCATCATCGACAATCACCCAATCGAATTTGGTTTGATAATTGTCATTCAGCTGACGGGCACGCGTCTTCGCTATTTTTTCCTTTGCTTCCGGCCGATTAGGTACTTTCTGCTGTTTGTAGGTCTCCTTAATCCTTGACTTCGTTTATATCGCATTACAGTTGATTGCGATGCACTAGCTGTAGCTGCAACATCTCGAGTCGACCTCGTGGGATTAGCCCGATATGTACGAACAACCTTTTTCAGCATTTCTGGGTTAATTGGACCGTTTTTTCTGTCACACCCTTCGGTTCTGCAGATGGATTTTCCCGCGTTGTAGTTGTAGTAGTTATGACGCTGTGCTTTCCCTGGCAATGCTTAGTCTAGACATCGTCTTATCAGTCAAGTAAATGTCCACTATTAATTTGCGACGCTGTTCTTGTTGGCGCTGACATGTTGACTGAAGTAGATCCGAGATGAAAATGAATATTATATACTTACAAAAATTGCACTATTTATGGGTACTTGAAGATAACAGGGTCCTAATTCTTTTTTTGTTGTTTTGTGTTTAAATATAATTAACACACAGGGGAGGAGGTACCCCTGTTAATGAAGAGCATTGTGTTGATTGGAAGGAAGATTGATAGGTGGGAGGGAGAAGTAGCTATGAACGTTTGCTTTAAACTTCCAAGGGTCATAATAATTAAGAAAAATTGTTGCAGGGAGCTTATTCCGAATACGCGCGGCACGACAGATAAACGAACTTTCTCTGTATTGAGTCCGTTGGAACACAGTGTCTACGTGGAAGGTGTGTGTTCCGCTTGTTGATCGTGTAGTTCTGTTGAACACACGAGCTGCCGGCATCAGCTTGCGCATCTCAGCAGAACATCTACCGTGAAAGTACCGGTAGAATAGTGGGACGCAAGCCACGCTTCGACGATGTTCCAAGAAGTCAATAAATCTGAAAACTCTGCTGTCTCCTATTAGCTTTATCGCTCGATGTTGGATACGGTCCAGGAGCTCCAATTGCATTCGTGAAGCTCCAGCCCATAGCTGGGCTGGTGTGTCTGATGTAGATCATGCAGAAATCAGTCACAGTGAAATATTTTTACACCGCATAAGAAAGCCGAGACACTTGGCTGCTTCTTTCGAAACGTCAAAAATGTATTTATTCCAACGAACATCACATTTGATGGACTTGCCCAGAACATCAAGGGTCGCTGTCCTCGCAATACCTACCCCACCCACAGCTAGGGGATTAACGGAGGGCTGGAAATCTCGTTTGTGAGATGACAAACAACATTGGGTCTTACGCGCATTGAACTCAACTCTATTCGTAAAACCCCACTCAGAGATTGACTGGAATTCTGTATTGAGTGAGTCATTGATAACATGCCTTTTCCTCTCAATCTCCAAAGAGTTAGGGCCTTTTGAACAGGCAATTGAATGAGAAATGGTGTTGTCATCTGCAAACGAGTAAATGGGATTCTTCGTTAATGAGAGAAGGTCATTAATGAAAATAAGGAAAAGTGTAGGAGAGAGGACCGAACCCTGCGGCATTCCAGCATTAATGGCCCGACCTTCTGAAACAATGCCGTCTATTACAACATGGATAGAGCGGCCGTTTAGAACGTTCGTGATCCATCGTCTGAAGTTACTTTCAACCCCATGCGCAATTAGTTTTGACACCAGTGCTTTATGTCACACTCTGTCAAACGTCTTTGAAACATTAAGAGCAACCGCCTTGCTTTCACTGAAGCCATGGGCGTTATGGTACCAGTGCTCAGTGAGGACCGCCATTAGATCTCCCGTAGAGTCGATTTCGACGGAAACCATACTGGCGTTCATTAAGCAATTCATTTTACTCAAAATATTTCACCAAGTAAAAGTTATGTAACTACACTTTCCATGACTTTGGACAGCGTAGAACAGATTGCGATGGGACGATAGTTCGCAGGGTCTGTAGTTTTGCCCTTTTTAGCAACTGGTTGGGCATTGGCAACTGTCCAACAAGACGGAAATACACCAGTTGTGTATGAAATGTTGAAAAGATTGCGCAACAGTCGCGCCAGCATTGTCGCACAAGCTCGCAATACGTGGGCTGGAATGCCATCGGGTCAATTGCATATACTTAATGTATACGTAAAAGTTCTAATTTTTCTGGTTCACACATGCAGTTAGTGTTATCTCTGTCATGAGCACTGGTATCATAGTGGCCATGGCTCTGGCGAAAGCAGAAAGCAAGGCGGTTGCTCTTAATGTTTCAGACGCGTTTAACAGAGTGTGGCATAAAGCACTGGTGTCAAAACTGTGTGTGAATGGGATCGGGAGTAACTTCACACAATGGGGCACGAACTTTCTGAAATAAATGCTACGTTTACAGCAATACTGTCATAACTCAAAACTCAAAAGACAAACATGATTAAAAGACATGAATTGCACTTTAAACTCAAATTTCTGTTACAGTTTAGAAGATGTTGAGGGCTCAGGGTTAACCTATGCTAACCGTATCCAATATCCACAGGGGTGATGTAATTTCTATTAGGTATAAATGGTATAAAATACAAACAATAAAAATACAAATAAATGGTTATTTTTCCTACCAGTTTTACTATGTACAAATTAGTTACATTTCAAAATCAAATTTGCCACAGCATGCCAAACCTCAAACCAAACTGAAACTCAAAGCATTCGCAACCGTTTCACTACACTTTTTACGGTATAGCTTCTAAATGCGTCCAGCGCATTATTCCAATACAAGCAGCCAACATTAAACTTTACACTAAGACTTTACACTAAAGACGCCAACATAAAAATTTTTATGACCTTCTGATGCGTGACCAGCACACATCTCAAAGCTAAAAAACCAAAACCAACCAAATTTAAAGCACTTAAACTTACTAGAGGCAACGACATGCAACATGTGAATCAAATGGAAAATGGAAAGGAATAAACACAAAGAAATAGGAAAGAAAATAAGTAAACGAAAACATGAAATACTTAAAGGTGAAATTTTTGTATATGAATATAAGAACAACAACAGTGGCGCTTCAAAAATCAAATGGTTATACAATTCTGGATTAGAGGCTTACTAAAAAGATAAGAAAGAAACAGCCAGAGGCCTGAAAAGTTTTCAAGCTCAGCGAATCAGCGCTAAAAATAGTATAAAGAGGTGAATGGAAGGTAGAGGGGAAAGAGGTTAACGGTGCGAAAGCTATAAAAAAGTTTATCGAACATTAAAAAAAACAAACAAAAATGAGGATACATTTAATTAATCACGCTTGAGATTGCTAGAATATTACTTACAAAGGAGTAAGGGACGAGAAGGGATTGGAAAGGGGAAAAAGGGGAAAAAGGGTTTTTCTTTTGTTGTTTTTGTAGTGAAAGAAATAAGCTTTTTCGTATTTATATTGTTTAAAAATGCATAAAATAGCACCCAAATTTCATATCTATTCAGTGCTTCAGCTTCAGAAAGGCGTTAGAGCCACATTTACCAAAAAATAGAAATTTCAAGTTTTGAAAATGTTATTTGCAAATGTCACACATTGTTTCTTTGCTTTGTTTGTCTTCGGGAAACATATTTACATTGAACTAAACTATACTAAAAGCGTACTAAAAAGGAGAAGGCTGGAGGGGGGGGGGGAGAGGGGGGGCGGAAATCAATCAAGACCAAAAGAGCAGCAACGCAACAGTGGCAGACAGCAGGAAGCAGCGAGCTGACAGGAAGGGCGCCCAAATGGCTGCAGAAGTTGCGCGATATTGATTTTATTTTGTTTTGTTTTTTTGTATGCCAGTTGTATGCCTCACACACACACACACACACACATTTACATATAAGTATATGCCCCACCATATTTCGCCTTTGTACACTTTGCTTTTTAAATACATTCAAAAATTTGTATTTTTTATTTTTATTTGTATTTTTAGTTTAAGCCTTTTCGGGAGCGCCAAGAGCAAGCATAAAGACAACAGCAGCAGCACTTGGTCGGAATGTTGATTACCAGTTCTCGTATGTATGTATACAAGTACAATTCAACCCTTATGCAACCCTTTGGCGTTTGTTATTCATTTTTATCATTTTGAATTTATATTAAATAGACAGCAAAAAAAAAATCGAAAAAGCGCAACAGCAAAAACAAAAACAAAAACACTTAACAAGGTTTTAACGTCGTTACGTGGTAAATAAATATTTGGATTTATACGATGGCATTAAAAGACAAAAAATAAAAAATATATATTAAAATCGAAGAGGGTGAGCACGCATCCAAATTCATGCCAGCTACACTGGCAGGCAGCTTCAGCTGTATGTATGTACTAAGTAGGGACATAAATACTGTTACAACATTGAACACACCCATTCCAATAGTAGAATTGAACATACCCTGTTATTACCACATGGTTTATGAAAGCTAGCTAACCTCTATAGTGTTAGTCTGCAACGGGAATTCCAAATTGTGTCAGCTTCCACCATGGAGTGGTCAGATAATGAGAACCGTATCGCTGTTATAGCACTTTTTAAGTGTGAAATGAAACAAGGCGATATTTTCACAACGCTCCGCCCACTCGGGATTAGTCGCATGTACATCGTCTACCGGTGCATAAAACTGTTTGAGGAGACTGGAGATATCAAGATATCGGGCCGACCAAGTACAGTTCGCACGCCGCAAGTCATCAATGCCGTCAAATCAAGAATTCAGCGAAATCCGATCCGAAAATAGAAAATCATAGACCATGAGATTAATATGAATATCACGCAAAAGTCCATGAGTCGAATTATTAAAAAGGTCTTGGGACTTGCTGGTGCCTTTAAACGTCGCACCCGACATATGTTGGCTGCAGCTTTGCAGAAAAAATTGGGTAGAAAAATCCAAACGTCTTTTGATGAAGCACGCTGATAACTCGCACAGAAAAATCTTGTTTATGGACGAACAAATTGTTACCGTGCAGGAAAAATGTAACAAGCAAAATGAAAGGATGTATGCACGGTCATCTAAGGAAGCATCTGAACTGAAACCACGGGTCGAAAAGAGTCATCACCCAGCTTCAGTCATGGTTAGGTTGAGCGTCTCTAACGATGGGGTCACTGACTTGAATTTCTGCGAACAACTCCGAACAAGGGGTCAAAACTTCGGCCAAAGTTTACCAAAAAACCGTTTTAGAAACTGTTGTGAAGCCACTTAACCGTTCCCTGTTCCAAAACCAAAAAATGGCCGTTTGGTAGCCCTGATCTGAACCCACTGAAATTCAAATTGTGGACAGTTTTAGAGGGCATGGTTTGCCACAAAAGATACCCCAACATTGATTCTCAGAAGACTGCTTCGATTCGTGCTGTCGGCACTTTTTCAAAGCACGAGGTGCGTGCAGCTATTGATGATTGGCCAGTGCCAATCTTAAGACTTAAGGCGTGCGTGAAGGCCAAAGACGGGCATTTCGAATAAGTAATTGCTTTTTGTATACAATATATATCAATCAAATATATTTTGAAAAAAACATTGGCCCAAAAAAATTAATTATTTTTAATTTGATCACTTCAAATGTGTGTAACATTATTTATGTCCCTACTAAGTGTAAGTAGAACAATCTTTTTGTTTTATGTATGTATGTATGTATGAAGTATATGATATGCGTGCGTGGTGTGGTATGCTTGAGCTTACGTGTATGTGCATGTAACTACTCATACATACTATAAATAAATAATAGCGCTCAGAAATAAATCGGCCATAATGCGTTTATATTGTATTTTTAACGTCATTTCACGTCAAAGTGAACTCGAACGATTTACACTCACGTATTCATATAAAAATATAATACATACATATGTATACCATATGAGCGATATACCACACACAATCCATTCGTATGTGCACTGGTGGATCAATAGGCGAAGGGGGAGGTTGTATCAATAACCAATGAGATCCCCTGAAAGAAAGCATACATCCGATGAGAAATAATAAATACAGTCAGTAGCGGATTAAATGAGGCGGAGGGCGGTATTATAACTTAACCCCTTTGGATTCAATAAAATTGACGTACATGTGCCGCTCCTATTGCAACAAGTTTTGAGTTTTACTTAAGCAGGTATTTTTATTATTTTAAACAGCAAGCAACACAGCAACAAGCACGAGTAAAGAGGATGAACTGGTGGACCAAAGGGGGGGAGGGTGGAGGGGGTTATATCCATAACCAGTGCTTTTCAACATACGGATTGAGATAACCTGAAAAAAAAACAACATATTAGTAATAATAAATACAGTCAGTAGCGCATCCAATGAGGGGGAGGGCGGTATTACATCTTAACCCCTTTGAATCGACGTGAATGTGCAGCTCCTACTGATCAGTTTTCAGCTTTACTTAAGCAGGTATTTTTATTATTTTAAACAACACAGCAACAAAACAACACAGCAAGCAGAAACTTGAGGCAATCTCTGAAGAAAGAGGAAAGAGCCTGAGGGGGATGTTGATGTATTAAGAAGTATGTGTGACGCATTTATTTTATAATACTCTACATAGTTATGTTAAATATAAGCGGAACTGTGAGCAGAATAACCCAGCAGGCATGAGGGCTTATCAATATGGAAGAGTTAAATCAAAAAAGAAACCAAACTGATTGTCACATTGTACGAGCAAGTGATTGTTTGTTTTGTACACAATATGTATAATGTGAAGCTCTTGGTTCCTAGAAACGACATTTCCTATAACAGCTGAATTCAAAAACGCATAATGGAAGACTTGCCGTCTAATACATATGAATTTGATCTCATAAGATTATGTCGAGGGCACCTTGAAGGAGTTTCCCAAGTTGATGATGTCGCAGTAAGCAAATCTTACCTTATAGCAAACTGCGAAGGTTTAGAATACTAGACTCATTGAACTGCATTTATGTTGGCCTTGCAATCACTCTAGCAGCAGATACTAAAGAAGAAATTCATGCAAAAATTAACCCGGCCAGAATAGCGTTTTTCCTGAATTCTTTCTTTTCTTGAGTGAATTTTATCGATTTTTTTTTTATATCGATTTTGCTAATAAAATATTACTTATATTTAATTTTTAATATTCTACTTTGCATATTTGTGGGAAAAACAACATGTAGTTGTTGTTGTTGTACATAAATATGTACACTGGAATACTGCATACTCGCCCAGCTACCAGCACACACACAGTCACACACACACACAAACAAGCTTATAATAAGCATATGCATAAATAAACTTAAATATTATAAATATTTTATATAAAGCAATTATTTACATACATATTGTATATGGTAAGTATATATTTATCAGGATAATATTGACTTTTGACTGCATTTGCTGTTTGTTGCTACTGTTGGCTTTAGGTTTTGCATTCGTGTATTTATTAAAATATTATTTATATTTGTGAAATATAAATTCTTCATTATAAATCTTCACGAGGCACAATATAAATAAATATATAATATGTTCTTTGATAAAATATGAGAAAATTTCATTCCATTCCATTTAATATAAACATATGATAAATGTGTTTGTTGTCTAGAATTTCTATTGTGTTGTATTATGTAAGGTTTAAACAATAGGCATTAGGCCAATGTGTAACAATTTTCTAGATAAATATTAAAAGAGATGTTTTTAAATCTTTTAAAGCTTTTAAGGAATTGATGAAAGAATTATTTTGCTATTGTATTTGCTTGTCATATTATGATTTTCGATTTTAAAGTCATTAAAAGATTTCGTATTTTCGTATACAAAGAAGAATTATAAAAATATTATCGTTTTGTTGTGTTTGAAAATTGTGAAATACAATTCCTAAATTACCAAGAAAATGTTACAAAATTCTGAGTATTTGATTTTAATTATTTTAGCAAATATGTTTACAACACTTTTAGAACAACGACAATAAATTAGACTGTTGTATGGCAACAATATGTAGTTAATCCTCTTGGCACAACAGGACGTATGAGTGATACTATCTCAATAATTTATTTATGAATTTATCTTTCCAATGTTTGCTTAATTATTAGGGAACAGCTGTGATTATGAGCTATTTGATTTAAGGCATTTCTTTAATTTTTTGATGTATTTAATGCATTTTAGTAGAGCACGAATTTGGTATATCGTGGCGTATGAGTGTTAAAAATTCGTTTGTAATAAATTGATTTAAGTTCTTGTACGGACGTGCTGTCACCACAGAAAACGATTGATAGAAGTTGATTGCTAATGAAATTGAAACGCTACCAAACAATAATTTAAAAATGCTCGAAATCATGAGCTACTCTGACCATTTAATTTGTTTAAGCCACCCTAATGCACCTTTTCTCTCCTATTCATTTTCTCTATCCTTTCTTTGCGTTCTATTTATTTTCTTGCTATTGCTTTCTTTTAGTTCTTCTCTAGAACACTTTCACACCGGTCGGTTGGGCTCTTCAATATATTTATTGTACAATTTCTACTTTCAATAAATTTTTAAATGTTGTTAAATATTAAATACGAATTCTCAGTGTTTAATTTTCAATCTTTACATTTCTGAATTAAACATAATTCCTTGGGGCTAAATTGCTCAGATTTTCAACTTGCACAGTCTAATTTAGTCTAATGGAGAGATCAAGAAGTTCGCTGTAGAGAGTAAACTAAACCGATTATAGTTTCCTAGAAGCCCTAGCCCCTCGCAAACCAAGAGCGTTAGTTCGTAGAGAAGAGCTGTAGCCTCTACAAGGTGACCCTACTATTGTATTACTAATTATTACGGATTTATGTAGACTGGGGAATCAAAAAATACCAGCTCTAATCGAGCATGGCCCCTCCTGACGATAGTCAGGTCATTAACAGTAATGCATTCCAGCGGCGCATCTCACTAGAGCCTGCCCAACTCAGTCAATAACTTTGTGCTTATCCGGAAAATGGTTATCAATGACCCAGTCAGCTGTCACCTTTAGTAAATCTTTCTGATTCGGATATGAAATCGATCAGGCAATGGACAAATTAACGATATGTGTAAAACACAAACACTTCTCAGATCAGCTGTATTAACAGAATTTAAGGTTGCTCTCAATAATTCTCACACATCGTAATGCTCTAGGTATTAAGGTGAGAAGTTAGTAGAGCTCTGTAGAACATGAAAAAAACCAACTTTTATTACAGCTGCAGGGAAAAGAGAAACTTCTAGGATTCGCTGTAAAACATAAATATCGCCCAGCTGCCCTCCGATGAAATCGGATCAGCAAAAAAATAGACTGCCTTAATCTCGAAGCCAGATTTTGTAGCATCAGAATTATCTGAGCAAATGCCAACTCTGTAAAAGACCATCTCTGCGGACTTGTCGACGGCATCTGGGTGACTAGCAAATACCACATGTCAATTTAAGCTTCCCAGAAGTGGGAACAATACTAAAATTTCTATTTAAGCTTGGGCTTTTCAGAATACAGTAGATTCATGTAGGGAAAACAATAAATCATGTAGGTAGCAATTTAATAGAAATCATAGCTTAAAGCATTCAGCTGAAAGTGATATAATATTCACCTAATTTCATTTGAGGACAGTGCGGGAAATCGATTTTGTGATCACAGCAAGAATGGTACATTTTGTTTTCTTATACATTCTGTCAAATATATGTATAGCATTTAAAAAGCCCGCTTAAAGGCATTATAAAAATTCTTTTGCCACTAAGTTGGCACCACTGTCCTCTAACCTGACGTTGAATTTTTTTTTAGCGCGATTGGCCATTTAGTTTGTTTAAAGTGCGCGATTTTGTCAGTTCATCTCAAGTTCATCTGATCGAACAAAATTTGTCTCAATTTTTGTATTGCAAATGGAATTTTGTGTGCCGAATTGCTGAAAATCTTACAGAAGGCTTACAGTGAATCGACTTTATCAAAAACACGAGCATCTGAGTGGTACAGTGCATTCAAAAGCGGTCGAGATGTGGTGAAATATTTGCCTCGCTCTGGTCGTCGGCCATCAACGTCTTCAATTGAAGTTAACATCAATGAAGTGAAGGAAATTTACTTTACTTTTACTTTTAATGGCACAACAGCCCATGGAGGGCCTAGGCCGAACTTTTCGCATCCACTCATGCTGTGCGTGTTATATTTGTACATGAATGGAAGGGACCTACAGTTTAATGCCGAATCCGAACGGCGAAATGAAAAGCTTTTCATAGCAATTTTCACTCTTGTAGGTTTGCCATTGCCTGCCAAGAGGTGGGGTGCCGGGTAGAAAAATTGTCGTTTCTACTTTTTGATTTTGCATGTGCCGAGATTCGAACCCCGGACACTCTGCGTAGCAGTCCAACGCACTACCACTACACCACAGCGACCAGTGAAGGAAATGGTGACGGAAAATCGACATTTAAGTTTGAGAGAGATAGTCTCTGAAATTTCGGTGTCTCACGAATCAACTCGTTTGTTCCAAAAGACGACAGCAGCACCATCTCACAAGGCTATAATTGTGAACGAATTTCTGTCCAAAAATTCAACAAAAATCATCGAACAACCACCGGCGCCGGCTGACCACCGGCGCCCTTTCCAATACTTAAAATATTACTTCGAGACACCCGCTTGCAGCCAATGGCATGAATGCATGAAAGACAATTCGCGGCGGATACTTTGAAGCCGATACAATAAAATTGAATGAATGTAAAATGCAACCCTGTGTGTGGTGTATACAGAAGAGTTAATGTTGATCGTGCAGCAGCAGCCAGTTGCCAGTAGCAGTTGAGCGTGGTCGGCTGGCGCAAAGTGCGTTCATGCGGTGAACGGAGTTGTTCGTCAGTTGGCCATCAGTTGGTCAGATATTGACAACACTCTTACTGAATTGTAACTTAATTTCGAATAACAAACAAAAAATCTTATTATTGCATGAATAATAAATGTTTTAGTGTTTTATTGACCAATTTTCGATACTCTTTTTTAACAGAATGCTTTAAAAAAAAAAAGACATGCGGCATGAAAGGAAAAAGCTTTTAAGCACTCACTCACAAAAGTAGGCTACAATGAATCGCTTCACTCTTTACTCTGGATAACTAACTTAATTTATTTTGCATAGTGTTAAATCAACTTAAGTAATTTCTTCTCAATAAAATGTTACCATAATTATATTTCAAACGCATCCTGAATCACTTGAAATCTGCTTCCTTGCACTAAATGAGGCGAAAAAATTTATTCAAAGTTAATTATACTTAGCTTTTAAACCGTTCACAAAAATAAATAAATTAAGAAACTTACAGTAAAAATAAAAAAAAAAACATGGAAAGAAAGAAAACAGTAATGAAGCCTTTTTAATTTTCTTCACTCTCACAAAATCAAGAAGAGGAAAAGATTTACGAGTAAAACCCAAAAAAAAAAAAAAATAAAAATAAAAAATATTAATGAAGAAAGTTACACGCAATCAGCAAAAATCGGAAGAAAATTATTTAAATAAGCTCACAATTGCCTGCTCTTGAGAAAAGGCTGCACAGTTACAACACACACACACACACACACACACACACACACACACATATATATATTTATACATACATACTCTTCATAACACCCACATTATCTGAATTACAATGACAGAACAGGCAGCAGCAGCAGCAGCAGCAGCAGCAGTGGCAGTGGCAGTGGCAGTGGCAGCAACTGCGACAATAAAAACAAGCAATAACAGAAACAAAAGCATTTTAAGCAAACAGACAATCACACACACACACACACACGCACACATTAACTGTGCTTACACATTCGAAAAGACATTTACGAAATAAATACTCGTAAATGTAAATGAGACTTGAAAGGCGGCGCGCAAATAAATATAATAAGCTACTTGAGTAGAGCACAGAACGACATAAGGCCTATTTGTGTTTGTGTGTGTGTGTGTGTATGTGTTTGTACGTGTTGCTCTGCGGTATATATCTCATATATGTGTGGGTCTATATAACCATGTTGTGTGTAAGTAAGTGAAAGGAACGTTTACTTTTAATCCTTTTGGTGCATATAATTTGCTATCCTTACGGTCCACACACACACACACACACACACACACACACACACACACACACACACACACACACACACAAGATACATATATGCAAATGTTACAATGCGAAGGCTACAAAAAATTATTGTAATTGATTGCCAGTATGTGTGCATGTGTGTTGGTAGACACATACATATGTACATACGAAAATGATGCTAGTATGGTGTGTATTTAATGAAACATGCTTCCTGCACGTGTATCCCAAAAAGGAATTTGTAATTAAAACTAACGAAAAATCATCAACGATCATATGGAATGGAACTTTATGGTTTTCCTACTTTTGCTTTTGTGCTTCTTTCACACGCTGTCAGTTTACATTGCAGCACGTAAAGAATTGCCTTAATATTTTATTTCTTTTTGTTTTTTGTTTTTGCTTTTAGTTTGGCAATTAATTTTCAACATAAACACACGAATTCAATCTTGCTCTCTTTTTTTGTGGTACTAATTTTAAATTTGTAACATCAAAATATGGTACATCCATAGTAATTGTGTTTGTCACGTCGAAGAGCAGTGGAAAGGGCATTCACGTTGAATGCTTTTTGAGAGAGTAATAAAGTAATCGTAAGTTGAAATCAAATTGGAAATTCATGCTGCCCATACAAGGATTCAACACATTGATTCACACAGCAAATTGCGATTGATCAAAACATCGCCCTTTCTTTTAGATTTCCAAATTATAATTTTTTATTGTAAATTTAAATTTTTTTAAGTTTACTTCTGTAGACTCATATTTATATATACGCCGGGGTGACAAAAGATGTTCGTCGCAACGGAAATTATCAAAGAAATGAGGGGCAGCGCCCTCTATCAGAAATAGCGTATAGGAAAAGTTTATATTCTGCTTTTTCTACTTGCAACATATCACGCACAGAACAGCAAATGATGGTTAACCTTTTATGGAAATTGCTGGCTGCAACAAACTTCTAACTACGCTTACCACTACTTTTTTTTAGGTTTGTTTATATATATTTACTTTACTTTACTTTTAATGGCACAACAGCCCATGGAGGGCCTAGGCCGAGCTTTTCGCTTTTCGCATCCACTCATGTTGTGCGTTGTGCGTGTTATATTTGTACATGAATGAAAGGGACCTACCGTTTAATGCCGAATCCGAACGGCGAAGTGAAAAACTTTTCATAGCAGTTTTTACTCTTGTAGGTTTGCCATTGCCTGCCAAGAGGTGGTGCCGAATGCCGTGTAGAAAAATTACTTTTTCTACTTTTTGATTTTGCCTGTGCCGAGATTCGAACCCCGGACACTCTGCGTAGCAGTCCAACGCACTACCACTACGCCACAGCGACCACCAGGTCGTCCCACTGGCGAACATAATTTTATAATTTTCTTTCTAATGACAAAGTTACTGTAAGATGTAGCAACTTGTTTTGTTATGGATAGTTTTTGTATGGAAATCTTGCAATTTAAATATTCCCAAGTGTTATTGCCACACCCAGTGGCGTAGCCAGGGGGGCCAGTGGCGGTACACCGGGGGGGGGGGGAGTAAGGGGGGCAGATTTCACCATTTTTGGGGTTACACCCGCAATGTCTAAAAATCGGAAAAAATATTATAATTACCTAAGTAGATGTGAATGTCTAAAATTATCCTTTCATTTGTTTTCATTACTTTTTGGCACGACGTGTTGGAGGAAGTGGATGCTACACAAAAATATTTGTAAACTCCAGGACTATGTAACGGTCGATAAAGTAATAGCGAAATCGAATGCGGTCGCTGTGGCGTAGTGGTAGTGCTTTGAACTGCTGCGCAGAGTGTCCGGGGTTCGAAACTCGGCACAGGCAAAATCAAAAAGTAGAAAAAATAATTTTTCTACACGGCCTTCGGCACCACCTCTTGGCAGGCAATGGCAAACCTACACGAGTAAAAATTGCCTATGAAAAGCTTTTCACTTCGCCGTTCGGATTCGGCATTAAACTGTAGGTCCCTCAAATTCATGTACAAATATAACACGCATATGAGTGGATGCCTAGGTCCTCCATGGGCTGTTGTGCCATTAGAAGTAAAGTAAAGAAATCGAATACCCTAATTCTCTTTTTACAAGAAAAGCGGGAATGTTTTGTGTAAGGTGGTGGCATTTAAGAAGGCTAGTATTATTTGCTCAAAGCTCGGAATAAGCATCAGCTGGCGCATAAGTTACAAGTGAAGAATGCCGGGTGAAACGGTACGAAATATTCGTTTAACTCAAGAAGAAAACAAGAGGACGATGCTTGAATGCATCGATCGTTTCTCGACAGAATTAAAGTCTCGAACCATGGCATTCAATGATATAGCCGATATCTTTCAAATTGTGAAAACAAATAAATGACTTGCTCTTTTGCACGGTTGAAGAACTGAATATCAATGCAACAAAGTTGGCGTCGCACTACGATGAAGTTGTAGAAGAAGAACTTAAAGTAGAAGTATAAAGACTTCGTAGACAAATCATGGCAGCAAACATTGAATTTAAAATCGCAAGTAAATGGACTACGCTTGATATTCGAACTTTTATTGTGGAATGGGACTTTATAGAGCCTGTTTCAAACGTATCTTTAGCTCTTCAATTGTTCTTAACAGTTTGTGTCTCTGTGGCTTCATGTGAAAATAGTTTTTCAAAGTTAAATCTAATTCAATCATACTTACGCTCAACTATGTGTCAATCTAGGATATGCGACCTAGACATTTCATCAATAGAAAACGGATTTTCTAGCAAATTAGACTTCGGCAATGTTATTTCAGAATTTGCTTCGAAAAAATGCAAAATTTTTAAAATATTTTTTTAAAACTTCATATATCGCAATGTAAATTTGGTACTTTAAATATGTACTCACATACATACATACATCAATTTCCTACAACAGCAATTAAATAGTCATTTAAAAAAAAAAGTTGTATGTAAACAAATATCTTCCAAGATCTTTAAGAAGAACATAGTCTAAATAAAAATGTCCCTTATTGGTCTCATACTCGTAGAGGTTTTAACTATTTTGTGACTGAAATTAAGTACGTATTCATTTAATTTCACTCATCTTTATGAATTCCTGTATTATCTACTTAAGGAGTGAGATCGAAAAAATCGGATAACTTTAAATAGTCCTAGCGTACGTAAAACGTAAACAATTTTGAAAAGAAAATTTAATTTCTGATCAAATGATCAATAAAACTAATTTGTTTGTTGGTTTTTTTTTACAGAATTCGGACAGCTTTTCCGATATGCCTGCCATTAGCGCCTTTACTGTCATTTCTGAGACTCCCTTGGCGGCAGCATTCCACATATTTCTAAAATCTTCCATAAAATTAGCTTCTTTGTTTGTTGCCTTACATGTTCTTTTCACTAGAGCCCAATATCTCTTGATAGGCCTAAGTTCTGGGCAATTTGGTGGGTTGGCGATTTTTGGTACCAATTTGATGTTTTGGTCTTCGAACCATTTAAGGGTTACTTTACTGTAGTGGCAGGAGACTAGATCAGGCCAAAGTAAAGTAGATACATTGTGCTTTCTAATGAAGGGCAGCAATCTGTTCTGGAGGCACTCCTTCACATAAATTTCGGCGTTAACAGTGCCACTTGTTACGAAACTTTTACTCCTCAGCCCACAACTACAAATCGCTTGCCATACCAGAAACTTCTTCGCGAACTTGGACTTTTGTTTTATCCTTAATCTTTCCTCAACTCCGCCTCGTTCCTTTGCGGTGTAAAACTCTTGACCAGGCAATTGAGAAAATTTAGACAACACGTCATCAACAACAACATCATCGCCCATAACACAGCAATCGAAGTTTTGGAAAAAAACTTGTTTCTACTTTTTAGCTCGGCTCTGGGCTACCAAGTTCTTAATAGCGTTCCTGTCGGCTATTGACTGCACTTTGTATGTTTTAAGGCCCGCATCTTTTTTAATTTTACGAACTAAAAATTCACTGCAACTCGCTTTTTCCGCCAATTTTCGAATAGACAACGCTGGATTCTTCTCTAAGAAAGCAACGACTTTCTTCGCTTTTTTGGGGAGACACGAAGGCGCATTTCCTTTCCTTTTTAAGAATCCTCAAGACAGTGTTTTGTGCAACTTTCGCCTTATTTGCAATGGTTTTCCGGCTCCACTGCGGATTTTCTCAAAATAATTCAACAACTAAATCGGGTCTTTTCACTTCTGATGTCATGACTCAACTGAAAGTTCACAAGTCAAAAAACATGTGATTGTATCTCATCAGAATTTCTCCAGCGCAAAGCTTACTGTTTGAATTTTTTCATTCAGATGAAGAGTTTCAAAGCAGTGGTCTTTCAAAGTTATCCGATTAATAAAGTTATCCGGTAATAAATCTGGCAGACACAAGCCAGCAAAGCAACCGATATAGAATTCACCAAAAAAAAAAAAAACATTATAAGTAAAATCCATGCTAAAACGAAAAAAGAGCGAAAATTTGACCAGAAGCAATAACATTTTCATTATAAATACAAGAATATCACAAAAAAAAAGAAGGTAATTGTTTACATTCTTGTTTAGCCCCGAGAAAGGAGCAGAACCTAAACGTAAAGAGTTGATGTGGCAACAGCTGTACTCGTAGACTGGGTAGAAGTTGAAGCTGAAGGTGAAACTGAAAGTGAAATGTTTGTGTTAGATAAATCCATTAGCTGTATTTCAAATTTCACTTCTTTGATTTTATTTGCCTTTTCAAATCCTCCCCCTAAAACCCATTATCCGTATCGTTCATCCATCAAGAGCGCATTGAATGGTCCTGAATAAAATGCTTTAGTAAACATTTTCTAAACTTGTGCCTTGCAGATAATTGCCAAAGGTATCTCGCACCTCCTCAATTTCTGCCAGTGTTGTGTGTTTTAATTAAATTTGCTCAAATGTCAATCAAATTGCAATTAATTAAAATTTTAATAAAACACTTGATTTTAGGTTATCTCTGCAGCAATTTTTAAGTTGCTGCTGCTGTAGATTATTCCGTTGTTTGTGATTTTCATTTGTTTGCCAGTAATTTACGTGACTTCACAATATTTTTCTCACATTTAAATTCTAAATCTAAATTAAGAGAGGGGAATTCGTGGCAAATGAGTGTAACTGTTTTTTTTTTTTTTTTCCATAGTTGCATTTAACTTTTGCTCTTTGTTTTTTTTTTTTTTTGGAAACGTGTGCCTTTTCTCTTAGGTGCTTCTCTCTTTTATGGTACAAATTAATTTTAAAATAATCGTTCAGTTAGCTGCTGGTTATACTGGTGTTCGCTGTTCGACGAACACAGCTAATTTTACTCTCGTGCTGGGTGTAGTGGTTACGTTGGTGTTCGTTAAAGAGTTGCTTTTCAGTTTTCAGTTTTTTTCATGTTGCATCGGCAACACTACCAAAAAACTTTAAACGATTTTATTAATATGGAGAGTGCATTACTGATATAATTGAAAATTATAAAAATAATATGATTTTTCTTCAATAGTTTTATGAATAATATTCATTTTTGGAAACTAAAAAATTGTGGTCGCTGTGGCGTAGTGGTAGTGCGTTGGACTGCTACGCAGAGTGTCCGGGGTTCGAATCTCGGCACAGGCAAAATCAAAAAGAAAAAATATTTTTTCTAGACGGCACCACCTCTTGGCAGGCAATGGCAAACCTACAAGAGTATAAATTGCTATGAAAAGCTTTTCACTTCGCCGTTCGGATTCGGCATTAAACTGTAGGTCCCTTCCATTCATGTACAAATATAACACGCACAACATGAGTGGATGCGAAAAGCTCGGCCTAGGCCCTCCATGGGCTGTTGTGCCATTAAAAGTAAAAGTAAAAGTGGCGTAGTGGTAGTGCGTTGGACTGCTGCGCAGAGTGTCCGGGGTTCGAGTCTCGACACAGGCAAAATCAAAAAGTAGAAAAAATAATTTTTCTACACGGCACCACCTTTTGGCAGGCAATGGCAAACGGCAAACCTACAAGAGTAAAAATTGCTATGAAAAGCTTTTCACTTCGCCGTTCGGATTCGGCATTAAACTGTAGGTCCCTTCCATTTATGTACAAATATAACACGCACAACGCACAACATGAGTGGATGCGAAAAGCGAAAAGCTCGGCCTAGGCCCTCCATGGGTTGTTGTGCCATTAAAAGTAAGTAAGTAAGTAAAAAAAAATTCCAACTTCGCTTTTCTGCATATGAAAATAATGATGTACAGGTTTGCATTTTTTTAAAACTATTTTACATACATTTTTATTCCTTTTTTGTAGAATAACTCATTGCTAACCCTGAATACTCGGCGTGCTCGGTGTATATTTCACCCAGCATATCGTGTTCGGTGTGAGAGTGAGTAAAAGCTTTTTTTTTCGTGTTCGGGCAACAACAATTGCATGGTGTTCGCCGAGTAAACTTTGAATATAACCACAGCCTTCTCAGTCTTAAAAGCTTTAAATACAATAGTGTTAAATTAGTATGAATTCTTAATTGGCAGTGTAATAGTAATAAACTCATAGACTCGTTTGCACAGAGGCAGCTACTTAAATAGCACAATTTTGCTACGAATCAAATACTAGATGAATGCATAACTTAAATTCGAAAGCTTCTGCTGTACATAAGTTGAAGTAAAGTCTTTTGTGTAATGTTTTAAATATAATTTAAATTTTAATAGTCGCCACTAAGTGTAAATATACATAAGCTTAAAAAACGAAATGCATATGAATGGTGCGAATAAGTGCGGCAAATCTTTTGTTATCATATAACAATCACGTCTCATCAAGTGAAATGTTTTTCATGTTTGTACAAAGCTCGGCACACACACACACACACACACACACACATATATATATAAATATTTGTATATCTTATATTTATGTATGTATGTATGATTTATCTCCTCATAGTCTCATATTCTCATTTCATCGCATGCACATGTGACTATAGCGGTATTTTTATGATTTGTTGTTGTTATTGTTGTTTGCCTGGTGTGTCTATTTTTGTATTTTTGTTGTTGCTCTTGCAATTACTACAATTTATGTGCTGCTCCATTTTGTTGATGGCACATTTCTGTCATTTTCATTGGTCATAAATTTCAATCAATAAAAATATAAATATAAATGGGAAAATGTTTGGTTTGGTTAGAGAGAGTGAATCTGTCGTATATTCGTAATGTCATTAGTTACCCAGTTGGAAACGTATTCGGTGATAGCATTCTTACTTTACTTTTAATGGCACAACAGCCCATGGAGGGCCTAGGCCGAGCTTTTCGCTTTTCGCATCCACTCATGTTGTGCGCGTTATATTTGTTCATGAATGGAAGGGACCTACAGTTTAATGCCGAATCCGAACGGCGAAGTAAAAAGCTTTTCATAGGCAATTTTTACTCTTGTAGGTTTGCCATTGCCTGCCAAGTGGTGTTGCCGAATGCCGTGTAGAAAAAATATTTTTTCTACTTTTTATTTTGCCTGTGCCGAGATTCGAACGCCGGACACTCTGCGTAGCAGTCCAACGCACTACCACTACGCCACAGCGACCACTAGCATTCACAATATACACAAATTGATGTGAGAATATCGTGCTCATTGTCGGCTACACTAGAGACCTGTAAAATTAGATGATTTGAAGAATTTTTGTTTTGTGAGTTAGGGGCTAATTTAAATGGTAGTCCATCAGGACACCACTTGGAATGTTTTGAGTAGATCCCCTAAATCAAGCGACCCCAAATTCGGACTGGCGATTTAAAGAATATTGAACTAAGTTGTATTTTTCCTACAGATAGTCAAGACTGCCCAGTCTGGGCAGTCCTCATTTTTCTTTGTCTTTACAGTTTCTACAAAAGTCATTTAACCGTATAACCTTTTTATGTAGTGGCATGTTAGACAGATTTCTAACATGGAGACATTAGCTTCTTTTCGGCATGTGGGTGTGTTTAATCAGCTATCTCACATTTGCTTGATTTAGAGGTGGCCAAGACCGATCATCGGTTGTAGTTGTAGCCAGTTAACTGCTTAAGTAACTAACTCTGCTCCAAACGTAAGAAAAATTCGTAACTATTAAGGTAAATATTTGTTTTTTTTAGTCCATGAAGACCCTAAATCTTCCGACTACAGAACTGGATTGTGTGAGAACTAGACGCGATGGAGGAATACTAACTTCAGATTCGTGATTAGCGACCACAACCCGGACCTGTGCCTAAATTGTTTGTTGCACTGTGTCATCAACATCGCTTGCCTAATTTCCAGCTGGGTATGTATGCGTATGTGAGTATGTAAATGCTTAAGTGTAAATATCGTAATGAGCTTTTGTTATTGGTTTTCCAATGATTTTTATGGCAAAATGGCAAACCATTACTTAATATAGCGCAGCCAGCAGCTTAAATTATAACAATTTTTTTTTCCAAAGAAAAATATGATTCTTTTTTATGTACATATTTACTTTTTACAACACCGGCAGGTCTTTGCGACAATGTGAAATGTATACTGTAGGGGAGCGGAACTACCCTAAAGTGGGAGTTGCGTTTGATTACACTAGCCGCAATAGCCAAAGCGTAAAGGAACGCTTCGATGATATTAAATAAACACGCGAAAGTTTGAATTTAAGCGTCTGCTTCTTTGATAGTTGAGTATCGACTGAACAAATAATAATTATGATAGTTGATCTTAACAAGTAGTGAGCGATAAAGGGAAATTACCGTTAAATGAGTGATAAAGCAAATGAAATTGAGTGATCTCTCTTTATGCATTACAGTGATGGCAAAAATATAGTTAAAGCGAAAAAATGCGTTTTTCACACAATATAAAAGAAGAAAACGAATATTAACAATAACATAGAATGAAAAGTGATAAGCATATATGTATTTTGTAAATAATCAGCGCCGTTACAATACAATAAATAAAAAGTACTATATATAAAAGCTTTGAAATTAAATGACAAATTTAGAGTGAGTTCAAAAATTAATGTGGCACAAGCGAAGAAAATAAAATAAACTTTCATTTAATTAAAGTTAGTTTAAAAATATAATAGCTTAAGTTTACTCTGGCAATTAAAAATATATTTATTAAAAACGTCAAAAGTTTATGAGTCAACATTGAAACTTGAACTTGCAGAAATTGAAGGCGAAAGTAAAAATGTGGTTGAAATTTCTAAATTGAGAATGAAATGTTTTCGAAAAGTTACCGAATTTCGTTTTGATGTTTTCTTGTTGTGGTTGCTGCTACTTTTTTTTGGTTTTGTTTTTTTGTTTTGTTATTGCAACCTCTGTAAATGGTAACTTTTGTAAAAATTACCTGCTTACTTTTCGCGAAAAAAATTTTTATTTGCTAATGAAAATTGATGATGTACTTTCACTTTCCCAATA
Organism: Palloptera scutellata; assembly: GCA_958295655.1. Taxonomy (NCBI): domain Eukaryota; kingdom Metazoa; phylum Arthropoda; class Insecta; order Diptera; family Pallopteridae; genus Palloptera; species Palloptera scutellata. The sequence goes on along the minus strand of OY282450.1, from coordinate 44,159,787 downwards.
ATTTTCTAACGCATTAAATTTTCGATGAAAAACGAATACGATAACTTTTTGAGTACTTGGGAATGCCCGCCTGACAATCGAAATATCTTCGTACTTCGAGATATTAGTATACATACTTTAATTTAAGCCAACAGCAAACAAATGAAGATAAGCTAACTGACAGTTTGAGTAATTTCAGAGTAGAGTAAAAAGTTTGTGGGGAGACATAAACTAAAGAGAAATAAAAGTATTATCTGATAAGTGAAGTGAGTGAAAATTGAGTGAAAAGTGACTGAACATGGAAAAAAAATTTTTTAAATTTGTAATAAAAACATTTGTATATATTTTTAACGGTAATAGGAGGAGTCAGAAAGGAACGTTGCAACTTAGGAAAGACATTAAACTTTGATCTTTGCAAGTAGAAAAATTAAAATTTCAAATCATATCCATTATTAATGCGTTCGACACACTACATCTAGGAAGATGTTATATAGTATCTTAAAGCTACTGTGTATTGTTTTCATCTAAAGAACTACCAAATCTTTCAGTTCGTGAGGTTTACTAATCCTCCTAAGAAAGAAACCAGGTAAAGGTTATTTGTGGAATTTTCTACGTCGTAGAAACAGAGAGGAACAGACGTCAAGTTTAGTGCCTTTCCAAGCCGGAACAAAAATATAAAGAGTAAAATATTTAAACATTTTATCCTGGAAAAAGAGTTGCTTTCGATTTAAGCTCTTCGCATTCCTCCTATCCACAAAGCAAAGGGAAAATACAAGAAATGTAGAGTGAGATGAAGTTGTTCCTCTATAAATTTGATAGTCAAATAATTATTATTATTTTTGTTTTTCATTATTTACTTATATCATCTTAAGTCTAGCAAAGAAGCTCTTTATTTGGATGCACCTTTACGGTGGCATTTGTTTTTGTTTCTTTATCCTAAACGCAACAACTTAAAGTCTAAATCTTTCTTAGCACTAGCTTACACTTTCACACTTAACACTAACAACTAATTCCATTAAGTCGGCCTAAAATTTGAACTAATAATACTTGTTTCATTTTATTTGCTTTTTGTATTCAGGTTGAGTTGCAAATGAATGATATTATTTCACTTCGAATATTAGGAACAAAAATCTATTTCAAAACTGAATGAAATATTTATGCATACTTACATATAATACCATATATAAATATATCTAATATTGCGTAGATATGGCAACAGTGTTTGTTACGCTCACCCTGTTTTCCCATTTATTTGCCTTTTGTGTTCGTTTGTATTTGTATGAATTTCTATGCTTCCATTCCATACCATTCCATACCGCTCCACAATCCACACTCCACACTCCACACTCCATACTCCTCACTTTCAGTTTTCTCCTTCTTTCTTTCGCTCGTCCCTTTTACACCAACTCCGTTTCCATTTCCAAATCATTGACGACCGCTATAGCTTCCACAATTGTTGTGGTTGCCATCGTAACCGAATCTCACGGAATGTATGTGGTCAATGACGCAGCATCTGTCGTACTCGTCGACACGCAACAGACCAATGCCGCACCGGCGCGTTTTGGTCAAATCGCAGATACTTGCTCCAGTTCGGCTGACGAGCGTGTAGAAGTCAAGACGACCATATTTTTCGCCGCATAATCCGTAACGAAACGATCACTATTGCGCGGATGTATATTGCCAACGTCTTGCGTACAGCACCACGGGTTGCGTGTGGTCAGTATACGCTTGAACGCGTCCCGAAACTCCTTATTGAAGATGGAGTAAATGATGGGATTGAATGCTGAATTTGAATAGCCCAGCCACGAGAGTATTTTGAAGGTTTGCCCACCAATGCATGTCTTACAGAACGCAGCCACAATGTTTACGCAGAAGAATGGCACCCAGCAAATGAGAAAGACGCCCATAATGACGCCCACGGTGACGGCGGCCTTGTGATCGGACACATGGTATGGCGAACTGTGGTGAAGATTACGTACTTTGAATTTTTTCACGTGATTCTTATTGCGTCGTATACTTTTGTAGCGTTGTTTTTCGGCGATTTCGCTGGGCCGTGTCACCGCTTTGATCGATTTCACGTGCTTCTGAGCGTAGCAGTACAGTCTGGAAAGAGAGAGAGAGAGAGAGATGGAAGAGAGTGTTAATCAATTTGTTTCGAAGTCAATGAACTGAGTAATCATTTAAGAAGTTTAGATTGGTTTGTAAATTATGCCAGCAATTAGGTAATGTGGCTTATCAAAATCTCTCAACCTAATACTGACGTGCAGTCAGTCAATCATTATATCAATCACATGGTACATATGTAAATGGCAAAACGATAGGCACACAAGTTCCACCACAACACGAAACCATTTAACTTCATGGTCAAAGAAAAAACATTTAACAATTTGTTGCCCATGAGAAAATTGCACTCATGCAATCTTCAGCATTTCGAATGTGCAATTTTTATTTTGCCATTTAATTATATATTTATTTATTATTTATATATGTATATATGATTCTATATGTATGTGTGTATATGGGAGTCTGAGTGTGTATTGAGGCAAGGCTGTGTGGTACATTGAGTAGAAAAGAAAAAACATCCACATGAGTGCAATGATTATAATTTTTGTGGAACTATCTTTAACAAAATTAAATCAAATCTTCTTTCATGAAAAGAAAAACGGAAGCGAAACATAAAGTGGGGGAAAGTGTTAATCTTATTATCAAATTAAATAGGAAACATTTTTAAGTATCTGGTGTTTTTCTTGAGGATTTGAAGTGCTTAATGTTATGAAAGAATACAACAATAAAAAATTCTATGTATAAAAAAGTTGAAATAAAAAGAGAATTCGATTTTTTATTGCATATCGCTCGTTTGCTGCAAGACAGCCATAAATCAAATAAACAAAAAATTTGTGAGTTAAGTATAGTGAAATAACTGTTAAATCATAAGATGAAGAGATGACAAGACAGTGGGAAAGAGCGGAGAGAGAAGTAGTTGTACTTTATCTTGTGTAAAAGAATCAAAATGGTATCTTGTGAACTCTTTACGTGAGTAAAGTAAAGAGCAATTGCCGTTATCATTTGTATGGAGTGACAAGGTGAAATGCGTTTTTCACATTTGGTGGGAAATAAAGTTTAATTCAATAAAAGATTAATGGGAACCAACCAAATACTTAAGTAAGTGGCTGGGGAATATTCAAACAATACACAGGGCAGTAACATTATTTCATGTGAAGAATTGTGTTAATTCATAAGATGAAGGCAGGACAAGGCAGTGCGAAGAGAGCGGAGGGAGAAGTAGTAATTGAAACTTTGCTTTGAATGGAATAAAATATACACAGGAAGCATAATTCGTTTATCTAGGATCCAGCATAAACACCAACAATAATGTCAGCCTTGAGATCAAGCGGAGACTAACTCTTGCCAACAGGTGTTACTACGGGCTCAGTAGGCAATTGAGAAGTAGAGCCCTCTCTCGACCGACGAAAATAACGCTCTATAAGTCCCTCATCCTTCCCGTCCTAATGTATGGCGCAGAGACGTGGACATTGACCATCAATGATGAGAGGCTGTTGGCTGTTAGGAGCGTTTGAGAGGAAAATACTCCGTAAGATCTACGGTCCAGTATGCGTGGCGACGTGTATCGAATAAGATGGAACGATGAGCTTTATGAGCTGTACGCCGACACTGACATAGTCAAGCGTATAAAACTCCAGCGGCTTCGCTGGCTGGGTCATGTTGAGCGAATGGAAGAAAGCGCTCCGTTCCGGCTAGTAGGGTGTTTTATTCGAACCACGGTGGAGGAACACGCAGAAGGGGACGTCCTAATCTCTGTTGGAAAGACCAGGTGCAGGGCAACCTGACTGCACTTGGCCTTATCAACTGGCGTCAGCGCGCGCATAGCAGAAGTGACTGGCGGAGCTTTGTGGAGGCGGCCAAGACCGATCATCGGTTGTAGCGCCAGCTAAGTAAGTAAGTAAGTAGCATAATTCGAGCTCCATTGGAATGAGTGAGTTTTGCTTGAAACTCGTCTAGTTCTGGAGAACTGGTAATATCAAACTTAAGGTGGTCTTTCTTCATAGAAAGTAGAATTAACATTCACATTGGAAAGCATGGAACATATTCAGTTGGGATTGAGTGATAATAATGATAGGCTCCATAGTCATGATTAGTTTACTTTTTCTACCTTAAAAATAAATTCAAATTCATTTTACTAGTTCCTGCTTTCGGTATTATTCTCATAGTCGTTATTTTTTACTTTCCATAATGAGATGTGTACAATTGAATATTGCTTATAAGCAATTGTTGATGTAAGTAGTAACTAACTTCTTTCAATTCATGCCAACGTACTCAGTTCAATGCAAAAAATGCGCTTATCACGTGATTATTTAAGCTTTCAAATTCAATTTCAAAGTCCATCGAGCTTAACCTAGAAAATTTTCTAGTCTCTTAAACGTCAATTTAAACTTCAAACAAATTGCAAATGTGTACTCAAAAAATAAATAAAAGTCGTCTCTCTGCACCGCACGCAATTATTTATCATATTAAATGCAGGTAGGAAGGTGAGTATATAGTATATACAGATAGTTTAAATGCACAATCAGCTAGTTCCCCCTTAACTCTCGCACACACACATTGTCTCACTAAAAAAAAAAAAAATAGTATAATCCATAAGAAAATGCTTAAACTCTTCATCAATGATTGCAACCACGTAATAGATACAAACATTATTTATTTGCAATAAAGATACCATCCCTAATTCCCTAATAGGATGACGGTAAACAAGGAAGACAACGACAACGACGACGAAGACGACGACGACGACGATGGAGATGACTCTCACTTTGCAACCGACAGCAAAGCAAAAAACAACAAGAAATTGCGACACCAGAAAATTTCCGTAGCAGAAACAACGCAAGACACAATGAATATGACACTAGAGGAGCTTAAACACATATTTACATACATACATACATACAAACATACATACATACAAACATACATACATAAAAACATACATACATACATACATAGAAGTATAGTGTGAATACCCTGTAAGCCCTGACGGTCTAGTCTTATACTACATACTATTATACTAGACCGCGAGGAACAACAATTCGTTCTATGCCTTGTCTAAACATATGACAACAGACTAGTTATTTTCACAGGCTTTTCATTGGACGGGACCAGTGCTGATCCTGCACTGTTTTTATACATATATGTACTAGTCCAAAAACTAGTTACATTGGACCATTTCGTGGAAGAAGAATACAAAACCAAAAATCAATGTTTTTTTTATAGTTATTTTTAAAATTTTTATTTATTACTAGCCTAAAATGGATTTGATTGTAACTCTTCTCCCAATCAATCTTTTACCTCAAATTCATTGTGATGAGTAATCGTGAACGCACTGCGTACGCTTTGAGTTTCGTTAAATATTAAATAAATATAGTTCGCAATTCAAATTAATTCAATTATTTACATGCGAAAAGCTCGGCCTAGGCCCTCCATGGGCTGTTGTGCCATTAAAAGTAAGTAAGTATTTACATGGAATGGAACAGTAATGAGGTTAACATTCAATTCAAAGCATGACGAATTGGTTTCACAAATTTCAGGTCCATGCAGCGCTCTATGATGGACAACGTTGTTTGTTTTGTTGTCCGGTGCGTAGACAAGCAATGCAGTCGGCATGGAGAAGCATGGAACTTCGGGTTTGAGGCCGCACACTTGCAACGATTATCCTTGAGCTGTGTTGATCGTCATGGCGAAAGCGAGTCGAACGGGGAACTGAATGCGCTTGAACTCGAAAGGCAAGTCAGTAGGTATCTTTGGAAATCTCAGAATGATTGTTTCCTTGCCTTTGAACTTGAATTTGAGTATCGTCGCTTGAATGACATTGTTCTTCAGGTGCTTCACTGTCAATCTGGTTCCATTTGGTTGATTTATATTACGCAGCATGCTGATGACTGAGCCAACTTTCAGTTGCAAGTTGTACTATGGCCGGGTAGATCTAATGAATTTAAAAATTCAGTCGGATAGTTTGTGGCTTCGTCTTCATTCGTAGCGCAATCAATCGATTTGAACGAATGTTAATTGGCAGCGATGTTGTTCTGAATGATGAAATTGAGATCGTCTTTGTGCATGGCAGCTTTAAATCGCTTGCTCACTCAGCCAATCGTGATACAAGTAATTGTCGCCGATGTTCGGGAACACTTTAGTAATAAGTACGCTCTTCTGTCGACGATGTGAATTGGCAGAAATGCGGCGGGATTGAAATGAGCGGTATTTGGCCATTACCAATTGACAACAATTGTCTGGAGAATTCATCGGCTGCTGGATCGTTTTGAAGCGGGACTCGCATATTGGTTTTCAACTGCAGCTTTTTCACATAGCTCCACAAATGAGAAGCCTTCAAGCATGCGTCAGTTCGTCGGCCGCTATTGATCGTGGAACGACGGGAAGTGTTTGACGAAAATCGCCGGCCAAAAGAATCATCGCACCACCGAAGCGTCTGAGATTGCTACGCAAGTCTTTCATCGTTCTCTCCAATACACGTTTGTGTGCTACTGTGCACCCGGTTTTGCAGTTTTTCAATACTTGTGCCATCATTGTATTTTTTCAAGGTGTAGTTAAAGGCTATTTCAATGCTTAATGCGCTGTACGACCACCTTCCAGCAATATTGCAGCTATTCCAAAGGAAGCAACCGCCAAGGCAATCTCGGATCTCAAACGGATTGATGCGAATAGCAACGAAATTATCAATGTTTCCAGTTGTCCAGTTGCACCAGGCGCATCCAGAAAGTAAAAGGCGCCATTGCCATCGTCAACCGCCTTCATCAATGTGTTATAAACGTTCTTTTGTTGGGCATTTAAATTTGGAACATTTACTCGAACAACGTCATTCAACGCTGATCGTAGTCTCGCTCAGGCTATAACTCACGATTAAAAGCGTCATGCATGGAGCGATTTATAGCGGGGATTATTTATTCTAAATTGCACAACATACTTGCCGTACATAAGCAGACACATGCCCTAGAACAAAGTCAATGCCTCATTTCGAATCTAATCATTCATCTCAAGTTCGAGATTTCTAGTCGTTCTGTGAGTGCTATACAAAATACCATCAGCCTTTGTATTTCTTCCACAAATGGCGTGCATTGGATGGAAAACATCGGGCGCTCCGTTCTCGAGTTATGGAATTACAAACATATTTCACGGATATTATTTTTTTTACAAATAAATTAATTATTTGATTTTATGAAGTTTACTGAGCTCGAACCACGGACTGTGTATTGTGGAGCCAAGGTCTTAAGTGATTAGGTGATCTACATGAGCATTATATTAGCATTAGCATTGTATGCAGGGACGAGAAATGTTTATAATCTATTTGACTAAAAACATGCTGGAAGTGGTCTGAAATTGGTTGCAGGGTAGCACTTGCCGTTAGACTGGCAAGTGCATACATACAAACACTTACTCATGTGTGTAAGCCCTCAAAAATACACAAACATATATAAGTACACATTTTTATATACAGGGTGTTTCTTGTATAAGAAGAAATAAAGCGCATATAATTTTATGTTATGGCCAAGAATTTAGCTTTATTATAAAACCGATTTCGGGCAAGTGGCTGCCGCGGCTTGTTCGAATAAATTCCAGCCGAGAGGCCCAATTTTCGAACACTTTTTGCAGCAATTGATGCCGTATGTCAGTAATAACGTGCCGAATATTCTCTTCCAAGGCGTCAATCGTCTCGGGCTTATCTGCGTGGACAAGCGACTTCACATAACCCCACAAAAAATAGTCCAGCGGTGTTAAATCGCACGATCTTGGAGGCCACGCCACAGGCCCACGATGCGAGATAATGTGCTCACCAAAAGTTTCTTTCAATAAATTGATTGTTTCGTTGGCTGTATGGCTGCATGGCATGTAGCGCCGTCTTGTAGGAACCAAAGGTCGTCCACATCAACATCCTCCAATTCACAATTCAGGCACGAACAAGTCATTAATCATGGCTCTATAGCGTTCCACATGGACTGACACATTATGACCGACTTCATCTTTGAAAAAATATGAACCAATGATTCCCTCTGCCCTTAGAGCACACCAAACAGTGACTTTTTGAGGATGTAACGGCGTCTCAACAATGGCTTGTGGATTATGATCACTCCAAATGCGACAATTTTGCAATTCAACCAAAAGTGAGCTTCATTGCTGAACAAAATTTTCTTTTGAAAATCGCGCGAACCGAATCATTATTTTGGTAATAAATTTGCACGATTTGCAAACGTTGTTCAGGAGTAAGTCTATTCATTATGAAATGGCAAACCAAACTGAGCATAAATCAAGTGACAGCTGTCAAAAAGACCAACTCCGAAAAAAGTATTGCCAAGTTGAAAACCACACTTCTCAAAAAAAAACACCCTTTACATCCATTGTACATATCATTGAAATAATAAGGAACAAATTATAACGATAAAAGGATATTTATTGTGTAATTTGTTGCGGTAATACCAATACCGAACTCGAACTATCACCAACATCAATACGAACACTTTGGGTGAACAATAGCACCAACAACAACAAACCAACAGAAATACCAATAAATTCCAGTTGTAATTTAATATAATATATACAAGTTTACCCTAGTGTTCATATGTACATACATATATGTGATGATTTTGTAAGCGAGAGTGTGTGCAAGTGTGTATTATCTTATGTCATTCTTCAGCTGCCATTGATGGCTCTTGGTTGTTGTTGTTGCTACTCTCATTTTGTGTATTATGAGTAAAGAGAGCTAGGTACATGTACATAACTCCGATAATGTGATCCATTATTGTAACCATAATGACACTGCAGAATAAAATCTCTCTTTCATTTCATTCATCCTTTTCGCCCACCTTGCTCATTAGGAGTATTATATTTTGTTATTGCAATCTTACCGAATTATATCGCAATATGCTTTGTTATGCATTCTCATTCACTCTGCAGACACACACACAACCACACAATTAACTGAGTGGCCGACATTTGATGGATAATGTCCGCCTTAGTAATTCAGATTCATTGAATCATTTGGGGCCATTTACGACTACTTAATGCGTGTACAATTTCATATTCTTATGATATTTACACTCTTCTTGGCTTCTCAATCTACTCACTAACTGTCATGTACTAACTGTTGCTATTCTTACGATGTTTATACTCTTCTCGACTCCTCAATTCACTCACTAACTGTTATGTACAAGTACTTACACATGTATTACTCTCATTCTTATGATGTTTACACTCGTTTCGATTCCTCAATCTATTCACTAACTGTTATGTATGAGTACATATTTACATATTACTCCAACTATTACTACTCACTACTCACTGCTCCTGCAAACTACTAACTTTGTTACTAGGTTAGACACTTTTTGTTGTGCTTGTTTTAACACCATTGCTATATCATTTCTACTGATGCACATGTGTTATAAGCGTGAAGTTTTACTAGAGAAAAACATATGTATGTCCGCAGCATTTAGTAGATGTTTTTACTTTCAAGGTCCATCCATTTTCTGGTTTTCTTTTTATTACAATAATAAAAAACATTGTTGATTTACAGTTGGATTTTTTTTTCTGGTTTTTTCCCCTTGTAAGCAACTATCAATTCTTTTGTACATACTACTGTGGGCAAAAAGTAGTAAGACTTTTTAATTTAAATTTCGCGCGGAAACCCATTCATCAAAATATTATTTTTTTAAGGTTGGTATGACTGTCGGTGACATCTGTGCCAAATGTCACATCAAAATAATCACTAGTGTTTAGTATACGCTTGTCTTTCTGAAGTTTCTGCACAAAAAGTGCATTCGGCGATTTTCACAATGAGTGAAATTATTCAACAAAGAAGTTCCATTAAATTTTGTGTGCGGAATCAAATTTCTTGTGCCGAAACGTTCAGAATGTTGCAAAAGGCCTAAGGCCTTCGGTGATAATTGTATATCGCGAGCAAGTGTTTTTGATCGGTACAAATTGTTCAAAGATGGTCGAGAACGCGTTGACGACGAACCACGTCCAGGACGACCATCAACATCAACTGATGATCAACACGTCAATAAAATCAAGGAATTGGTGCTCGAGAATCGACGATTAACAGTCAAAGACCTTACTGGCATCGTTGGAATATCGGAAGGACCAGTGAAAACCATTTTAAAACATCATTTGGGCCTAAGAAGAGTGAATGCACAATTGGTTCCAAAATCACTGCATTGGTTTTACGAGACCATTTTGCCAAAAATTCGACTGATATCGTTCCGCAACCACCCTACCACCCTATTCGCCTGACTTAGCACCGTGTGACTTTTGGCTATTTTCTAAACTCAAAAAACCGCTTCGTGGACACCGTTACCGTTTTGAGTCAATTGAAGACATTAAACATGAATCGCTAAGCGCATTGAAGGCTATTCCGGAAATTGACTTTAACAACTGTTTCGAGAATTGGAAAAAACGTTGGCACAAGTGTATTGGGGCCGGGGGGATTACTTTGAAGGGGACGAAATAGATTTGGAAGAATGAATAAAAAAATTTGAAATTATGAACAAAGTCTTTCTAACTTTTGCCCACAGTAGTATGTATCATATATCAAAAAATTTCTCATAATATACAAACAATTTTAGAAGCCCACATTTGTGCTATGTACTGCCTTTGTTGGTGTGGTTTTTTTTTTTTTGTTATTGTGTGCAATTTTTGGCATTTTGTTAATGCAAAAAGTTTTTCCTTTTACATCGTTTGCTAATGTGATGAGTTTGTGAAACTCATAAACACAAAAGCCAAGTTCTGGTATATACTAAGGTTAAATCAAAAACAGACAGCTTAAATGTTATTTGATATTTTGATTATTCAATTCAAAATATGTATGTAATATTTTTTATATTTAAAAAGTTTCATTTTATATTACATTAAAGTCTAGCACATTGGCAGTCTAGTGATATACAGGGTTAGGCGATTGAAGTGTTACCAATTTCACACCGATAGGTATATGTGGCAACGCGAAATTGCCAACTATGTCAAATTCATACCAATGACAGCTGTTTATATTGTTTACAAGCCTTTACCACAAGCATTTGCGTCTAAGTTTTATAGAAGAAAAGTTATTCGAAATGGAATTCAAACGTAATACTTAATGTGATTGCGTTATATTTGAGTGGAAAGTCACAACCAGCTAGTGTTCGTGAGCTCAGGCATCTCAAAGTGAATAAAATATTTGTGTATCGCACCAAAAATCGTTATAATAATACGGGCAGCATTGCCAAACGCTTTGGTGGTGGACGAAAAAAACCAGCAACATCACCTGAAATGGTTGGGAGAATGAAGGCTCGACTTGAACGAAATCCACGTCGTAGTGGTAATCAACTGGCCAAAGAACTGAAAATATCCCAGCGAAGCATCCGACGCATACTTAATGAGCTCAAGGTAAAGTCTTACAAGTTCCAAAAGGTACATGATCTTACACCAAAGCAAAAAACTCGAAAGGAGTTGTTACTCTTGCACGAACATGGCGAATTTCCAAACATTGTGTTCTCTGATGAGAAAAACTTCCCTATTGAGCAGATCATTAACTCTCAAAATGATCGTGTTTATTTCACTGAACGCACTTACGAAAATTTGAGTCTAAGAACGGTCACTCGAATTAATTTTTCATCTCAAGTAATGATATGGGCAGCTGTGGCGTCCGATGGACGCTGTCCAATCGCTTTCATCGAGCCTGGTGTCAAAGTCAAGGCGACTTATTACCGGGAAAATGTTTAGGAAGCTGCTTTAAGCACGCAAACACGCAAACATTTCGATCGTACACCATTGACGTTCTAACAGGACTCGGCACCGTCTCATAAAGCTCGTGTAAACCAAGAATGGTTAAAAAACCATGCTCCACAGATGCAAATCCGATGGACTATTCCATCTGGGCCGTTTTGTAGAGCAAGGTGAGGATGGATGGATGGATGGATGGATGGATGGATGGATGGATGGATGGATGGATGGATGGATGGATGGATGGATGGATGGATGGATGGATGGATGGATGGATGGATGGATGGATGGATGGTAGATGTGAAGAAGGCCGATAACCTGACCTACAAGTGCAGGACAGTTCCTCAAGCACTCAGGCTATGTAGCCCATTGTACTTAAGGCCTAGGAAAAGAAGAAGTGGTGACAGCAAGTACGGGGTTAGAGAAAAAGAGGGAAAAAGTTGAAAAAGTTGAAAAAATGGATTATAGGGGGACTACGTTCTCTTCCGCAAAATTTTACGTATTCTCTCACAAACCTCAGAAGATCGCAGAAGGGGAAGGAGTGAACTTTGTCCATTCCCGAAACATCGAAACCCAAAATGCGCCATCTCGTTCTGGCAAAGGCGGGACATGTGCAGAGAAAATGCTCTGTGCTGTCCACCTTCTAAAGACAAGGTGAGGACTAAGGAATATGCCAGTATGGATGCGCTAAAGAAAGCCATTGTACGGCATTAGCCCAAAATACCGCAAGATCATATTCGTGCAGCATGCAACTCATTTTTTAACCGTTTGAAGGCCATAGTCAATGCAACAGGTGGTCAGGCTACATCGAGCTTAAGTGAATGGATTCTAAATTTTTTATTATATCCACACATTTTTGAATTTAAATCAATAATAAATAATATTACACAAAAAAAAGGTCGTTTGAATAGGTAACAGTTCAATCGCCTAACCCTGTAAACCGAATTTTGGTTGCGAATACTCCTCGTGAGCTGGATATATTCAAAAATTACTTTTCGAAAAAAAAAATGCTAGTACAGACAAATTGTGCTTGCTGTGGGCGCAGTTGGTAGTGCGCTGGTCTTATACGCAGAGTTTCCTGGGTTCAAATCTCGGCACAAGCAAAATCAATAAGTTGAAAAACAATTTTCTACACGGCGGCATCACCTCTTGGCAGGCAATGGCAAGCTTACAAGAGTAAAAATTGCCAATGAAAAGCTTTTCACTTCCCCCGCTCGGATCAGGCATGAAACTATCTTCCATTCATGCACAAGTATAACACGCACAACGTGACTGGGTGCGAAAAGCGAAAAGCTCGGCCTAGGCCGTCCAAGGTTGCTGTTGTTGCTGTGCCATTAAAAGAAACAAATAGTAAGAAAGAAGTACAGACAGATTTTGTTGTTGTTGGTTTTACCCCATTGAAATTTGGTTTCAAATGAAAGAGCATCAACAAATATTTGGAACTGTTGTATTAGATTTTCAAGAACAGAGGAGCAAGAAAATTAAATAAATGTGATTTATTAGAAATTTTTTAATTAAAAAAATTTTTCATTAAGTAGCTCGTTCAGAAGGTCTAAGTGAGATCTCTCGATTGGCAGCACAAACGTTTCGATAGTTGAGAAAATCAATCCTTCCAGTGTACAATGAACCATTGCCTCTTAGACCATTCAGCTCACGAGGAGTGTTCGTAGTCGGGAAACACTTTGTTGCACTATACTCCCAATGGGCAAATGTATGAATTGCGATAGCAAAAACATGCACTTTGTTCGCTCACACATCTCCGCCCACACATCTCCGCCCACACATCTCCGCCTACACATCTCCGCCCACCATAATGTCCACACATACATTTACAATTTAAGGTCATAGTTTGGAATTTTTGCCCCCGATAATAAAATTTTTGGTTTTTTTTAAAGACTTGTGGTATTTTTGATAAGCTTTTAATCTCCTTCTGCTGCACAGATAGCAGCAGAGTTGAGGAAATGAAATGACAAAGCTGAAACAAGCTCAAAAAAAAGAAAAACAAAAAAACTCACCACGAGGTTAGTCAAGACAGACAACATCAATTGAGAGGCACAAAGTAACAAAAATCAATTCTAGAGAGAGGCAGGATGCAGAAGGGCAGCAAGAATCAAGAGCTATTAGCAGGAGCTTGTCGGATAGCACAAAGCTAGTCGAGTGGCCGCAATCTCTTTTAGTGCCCGTACATAATTTCTTCTCCCATGTAAATTTCAAAGTTTAATAATTAGATTTACAAATTGTACGATAGATACTCTTCTTCACAAGCAATTTCGCGGTTGACCTCAATTTCGTTCACAGTTGCAGTCGTTTGTTTTTTTTTTTTTAGACCATTAAAATTTGTAAATTTAACTAAAAATTTACTTTGTTTTGTCAACTGCTGCAAATTTTTGAGCCAATCTCCTCTGAGTTTAGAAGCGAAAGTCACTCCTACCTCCCATTCACAACAAGAATTTGAAGTACAATGCGAATGAAGTTAAGCGAAATTCGGTGGTCATAGTTGAAATTGCTTCAAGAATAGTTAAATTATTATTATTATTATTACTGGGTTGGCGGTAAGTGTCCGCGGATTTTGGTACATTTCTGAACAGAAATTGTCTTTATTGAAAATCAATTTTAATCAAGTATGTAAAGGGTGGTCGCTGTGGTGTAGTGGTAGTGTGTTGGACTGCTGCGCAGAGTGTCCGGGGTTCGAATCTCGGCACAGGCAAAATCAAAACGGCACCACCTCTTGGCAGGCAATGGCAAACCTAAAAGAGTAAAAATTGCCATGTAAAGCTTTTCACTTCGCCGTTCGGATTCGGCATTAAACTGTAGGTCCCTTCAATTCATGTACAAATATAAAACGCACAACATGAGTGGATGCGAAAAGCGAAAAGCTCGGTCTAGGCCCTCCATGAGCTGTTGTGCCAGTAAAAGTAAAGTAAAGTAAGTATGTAAAGGGTGATTTTTTAAGAGCTTCGTTTTTGATAATTCAAAAAAAAAAAAAAACCCAAAAATTTTACTAAAGTGAATGAAATTTTTATTTGGATAAATCATTTCCTGCCATTTCCTTTTTAAAGATAAATTCAATGTTGCCCCCGGCTACGCTGCAAGTGGTCCATTCTGAAGGTCCACACATTTCGGCCAGAATCTCACCAATGATTCGTTCAATGTTGGCTTCCAAAGCAGCAATAGTGTTTGGGTTGTCCCTATAGACAAGAGTCTTATCATAGCCCCACAAAAAATAGTCTAACGGGGTCAAATCACACGATCTTGGTGGCCAATTGACTGCACCAAAACGTGAGATTAACTGCTCACCAAATTCACTTCGCCTCTCAATTGATGCATGGTTTCGTGTGCAGTGTGTCATGTGGCATGTGTCACCGTCTTGTTGGCACCACATGTCGGCCGAGTCCAATTCTTGCATTTTCGGCAAACATAAAGTCTGTTACCATCGAGCGAAACCTTTCTCCGTTCACCGTAACGTTGCCGCATTCATCATCTTTGAAGAAGTACGGCCCAATAAGCCGCCTGCTCATAAACCGCACCAAACAGTGGAATTTTCAGAATGCATTGGTAGCTGCTGAATTGCCTCTGGCTGATCTTCACTCCAAATACGTCAATTCTGCTTATTCACGTATTCATTGAGCCAAAAATGAGCCTCGTCGCTGAAGACAATTTTACTAATTTTGCAATTTTGTCACAAAGCACGATTTTTGATAGTAAATGTCAATAATTTGCAAACGTTGTTCAGGCGTAAGTCTATTCATAATGAAATGGCAAACCAAACTGGCACATGTCTTTCTACTTTGACACATGTCAAGAATCACACGTAAACTGTCAGAAATATGAACGTCAAAGGCCAAGTAGCAAAAAAAATCACCCATTATGGTATTAATGGCCTTTTGCCATTTTTCGGGTAGCTTCATAGTTCCAACTGTGTAGAATATCATTTGTTTATCAGTGGAAAAACTTGGTCAATTGATTTCCAGCGGCTCCTCCATTAAGAGAGTTATGCAGAGACCAAAACAAATGATAGTCAGATGGTGCAAGGTCCGGGCTATACGGTGGATGCGTTAAAACTTCCCAACCAAGTTCCGTCAATTTGCTCCGAGTCATTAAAGAAGTGTGTGACCTGGCATTGTCATGATGGAACACAACTGCTTTTCTGTTCGGCAATTCTGGGCGCATTTTCCTTGATTGCTACATTTAGGCGATCGAGTTGAGAGCAGTAGAGAAACGAATTGAAACCATTGCACCCGGCTGGAGCAGTTCGAAATAACATAACCTTGTTTGCCGTCAACCCAGGCTTTGAAGTCATTTGTGAAGGGTCACTGCGCTTTGATCATGATGGCTTCCATTGGATATTCTCGTATCGAAACCACTTTTCATCGCTTAAAAAATGATTCGATTTCGTTCGAGTTTCAGCAGCGTTTCACTGATGTTAATTCGATCAATCAAATTTCTTTCCATTAATTCATGTGATACCGAAACATCGCGCGTCCTTGAATTGAAGTTTTTGAGAAAAGAAAGCATTTTTGCTAAGCTCACTAGACACTTGGATTATTTTATTGAATTTTTAAATGATTCCAAACTGTCAATTGGTTGATGTTTAGCGCCAACGATATCTCCTGGCAGTTTGCATGTCGATCCTGCTCTAGCAGTTGCAAACTTTCATCGGTTTTTTCCGTGACTGGCCGCCTAGAGAGAGGTGCATTTTTTATATCGAAATTTGTGGAACGGAATCGAGCAAACCAATCCTGGGTCTGGCGATCACTCATCATCACTCATTCTCACCGTACACCGCACAAATTATTCGATATGTTTTTGCAGCGGTTTTACTTTTCTTTAGTAGTAAAGCATCACATAGCGTATTTCTTTAGATATTTCACAAATTCTCACAAAAATGTAACTTTTTACACTAGCGACGAATTGCATACCAGATTTTACTCGAAATGTTTTCACTCACTTGAAATGTGTTCAAGTATGTGTTCGTTTGCAATAATCGGACTAAAGTTGCCAGATTTGTGCGTACCAACATCATCTTGTAACGAAAAACCGGTACTT
This sequence comes from Palloptera scutellata, assembly GCA_958295655.1. Classification (NCBI taxonomy): domain Eukaryota; kingdom Metazoa; phylum Arthropoda; class Insecta; order Diptera; family Pallopteridae; genus Palloptera; species Palloptera scutellata. The sequence continues at coordinate 44,142,987 of OY282450.1, read as the reverse complement.
ACTTTTTATATGACCTTTTATTTCAAAAGGTTTTGTAGAACATATAAAGTATAATCGCGCCTTAACTTAGCTTTCCGACTAGTTATAAAGTTAAAAGTTTTTTTTTCTCCATTTTCCATTTCCTCCATATAAGATAACAGTAAAACCATCATCCATAATCTCTGAACCCGTTGGATGGATGTGAAGAAGGCCGAGAACCTGGCTAACGAGTGCAGGACAGTTCCTCAAGCACTCAGGCTATGTAGCCCATTGTTACTTATATATTATACCCGTTAGTGATTAAGAGAATTTTATTGATTTCGCGCTTTCTTTTCTCGAAAACTTCAATTTAACATATGCAAACACAATCGAATTCCCTCACCCGTGTGCACTTCGTGGCATTTGACTTAACAACTTTTTGATTTTAGCTACACCAATTTCACTAAAAACCAATTCATTTCAATTTTCCAACCATGCATGCATTCTGCCAATTACGAAGACGATCCTTTCTCATTTCCTTTCATCGTTACACAAACACAACAAATGCACGCAACCATAAAACTGCAAATTATGGTAAACGATAAACCAGCATACAATTCGTAGCATACAGTTATATCAGAAAAATGCAACAACAACAACAACGTGTGTTGCTCAGCAGCAATAGCAATAACAAATACCATACATAACGGAAAATAAAATAAATAAGTAGATAGGAAAGATAATGATGAAGAAGAAGAAGTGGTGAAAAAAAAATTGTACGCTTACCGACAATAGATGCCAATCATGACCACACACGGAAAATAGAAACTGATACAGCTGGAGACAACAGCATATGTCGGCGTCAAGTCCAGAGCACACGTTGGATATTTCTTGCCATTGTCCTCAACGATTAAAGGTTGTTCCGGTCGATGTAAGCCCAGAGAGATTGGCACGAATGAGACAAATGCGGCTAGAAGCCAAATGGCGGCGATTGTGACGACGGCAACACGACGTGTCACCCAGCGGCCATATCTGCGAAAAAGAGAGAGAGAGAGAGAGAGAAAAAAAATACAACAAGAGAAGAAAGCATGAAAACAGCGAGCGAGATATGTATCAATGGATTTATGTGTGTGTGTGTGTGTGTGTGTGTGTGTGTAAAGCAGCAGCAACAACAGCAACAACAATAATAATGAGTTCAATTGAGTTGAGTAAAGAGAAAGAAAGTCAACATGGACGAGAATCACAATAGGTTACTAACAAACGAAACTGAAGCGGAAATACGACATTCGTCAGCGGAACACATTTGCACTCGGATATGTACAAGAATATCCATGTATGTATGTGTGTGTGTGTGTTTTATACAGTTTCTGGTATCCCTTAAACGGTTACATTATGAAAAATTGCTGCAACATTTTTTTCTTTTTTTTTTGTTGCTATTGTTGTGTTTGCATTCAACATAGTAAATTGACATTTCCATTGTTGATTTTATTGTTTGGTTGCTGTTTTACATTTTTACGTGTATGCATTATACTGTTATGTTTGTGCATAAGTATGTGTGCATGTGAGCATGTGTCGGTGTTTGGGTGTGTGTGTGTGTGTGTATCGAGTATATCCGTTATAATTTGCCCTGCCCACGTGTATAGTAAGAGTAGAAGTGCGCAGAGGTGGGAGTAGGAGAGTGAGAGAAAGTAATTGAGGTAAAGAGCAAGTTAAACGTTGGCATTCTCAGTTTCGTTTTGTGTTTTGGGAATTAATCGTTATGAAAATGCTATCAATTTGTAATGGGAATTGGAGTGCACAGAGAGACAGAGAGATTGAGAGAGAGAGCGAGATAGCTTTGCTTGTTAATGGGGGAGATCGGATTAAAAGTGATTTGTGTGTATAGCATGAATTAAGGAACGATTTAATGGAATCGAATATTAATGTGGCAGACTCACTCACTCGATACTCGATACTCACTTGCAACGGGTTGCGATAAAACTGAACTGAAAGTAATGAGGGTCTTTTACGCTCTACTACATACAATTGTGCCACAACAAGCAACCAATGCGAGTTATTTAAAATCTTAGGTCGAATCACAAAGTAAAATGGAAATGAAGATAAGCTACAATTTTAACTTTCTGAGATTTACCATTGGCAGGTAAGATATTTTACCTGATATCAATTGTACCCATATACATCTAAATTACAGTTTTTGACTTGTGTGGAATAAATAATTAAAATGATCTGTAATTACACATTCACACACACACACACACAATGGTTCCCGAGGAACCATCGTCACACACACCTTTGTCCATGCTGGACACAGCAGGCAAGGTGTTCGAAAGCATAATATGCGCCCGACTCTTAAAGTTTACGGAAGGCAGAAAAGGGTTATCGCAATGGGTTCCGGAAGGAGCGATTAACAATAGAATCAGCTGTAACCGTCAGCGATATTCCACGCAAGGCATTAAAGGGGATATTATGGTTTGAAGGCACAAAAGAATACTGTGCCATAGTAACCTTGGAAGTCAAAAATGCATTTAATTCCGCTAACTCGAGCTGCTTACTGAAAGTTCTAGCGGGCATGCACATCCTCGACAACTTAACTAAGATTAAGCAGTTGGGGAAGCTGCTATATGACACTACGGAGGGGCCGGAAGAGCACGAAGTTACAAGTGGGGGTCCCACAGGGTTCTGTACTGGGACCACTGTTATGGAAAATCATCTACAAAAGGGTACTCAAAAGAAGGAAGCCATTAGGGGCACACATTATTGGATACGCAGACGATGTTGCAATCGTGGTGGTAGCAAAAAAGATAGCGGATGTAGCCAGAATCTGCAATGACACCATATCTTGCGTAAAAGCATAGTTGCAGACAGCAGGGTTGTAGCTAGCTGACCTTAAAACTGAAGCACTTTTGATGACTAGCCCAAAAAAAAATGGAAAAGATTGAAGTACGACTCGACGGGCACAATATAACACATTAAGCTTCTCCATCAAGTATCTCGGAGTCATTCTTGACTACCGTATCAACTTTAAGGAGCACCTCAGACATTTAAGCGAAAAGGCAAGAAAAGTGAGCATGGCCATTGCAAGATTAATATCGGTGGCCCAAGTCAAAAAATGAGAACTCTTCTGGCAAGTGTTAGTACGTCAATCCTAATGTAGGCGGCACCAATCTGGGTAACAGCTACAGAAGTACAAACGTACATGAAACCACCTGCCCCAGTGTACAGGCTGTCGTCACTAAGGGCTGTACACTGCTGTGGTTTTAGAACAGTGTCGGACAATGTGGTGAATCTCCTGGCAAGCAGATGCCCTATAGATATTGTTGTAATTCCTTCCTAATTATGAACTCCTAATTGGTAATCTTTTTGGTGTGTAATTTAAAAGCCAACACATTCAGTACGATCAAATTATTAATTTATTTCTTGTTAATTTCACACAACTTGTCTGGTCTACGTTTTCTCAAAGACTAACTAACTCAGCAACCAAACATGAGATGGCCGAACGAGCGCTTTATTAATTCTGTCTCGCTCTAACATATAAGAACGGTCAATATAGCTTTTGCTCTGCATAGTAAAAGGCTTCATATTTCACAGGGATGCAGAAAGTTGCATGGTAACATTGGCTACCATGCAGAAGATATGAATATATCCAACAGATGTAATGGCAAGAGCAGCTGCAGAAGTCAGAAAAACCCCTGAAGGCCGAGCAGCGTTTGCAGAAAAATGCATTGAAGAGTGGCAACACCGATGGGAGACATGAACGAAAGGTCGATGGACGAGAACATTGATACCTAGTGGGGAGAGATGGGTTAATAGGAACCACGGGGAGACAAATCATCATCTCACACAGTTGCTATCAGGACACGGATGCTTTCGTGAGTATCTGTACAAATACACACACGTTGACCCGGATGGTCAACTGTCGATTTTGTGATGGGAAAATCAAGAATGCTGAACATATCCTACTAGAATGCGGCAGATTTGTGGATGCCAGAATTCAGCTCCGGATGATTGTTGGCGAGGCGCTCACCCCAGAGGGGCTGGTTAAATACTTATTTCTGTTTTGATTTTCGAGAAATTTATTAGCTAGATTTCAGCTCAAATAATATTTTAATGTAAATATTATTATATCTGAATTATAAAAATATATATATGTATTTCCAATATTATTCAGCTATAATACTTAATATTTTATTATGCAAATTTCACAAAACAACTAAATGTCGAATAAAACTCTTCAAAAGTCCATCGAAAAAAATCTAAATATTTCTAGCATAAATCATTTGAACAACAATTTTCTCCAAATATGTAAAATGTTAAAAATAAAAAATAAAGTCTGCTTTCCTGCATAAATACTGGCAATAACCCCACACAAATGCACCACCCCTGACGCATGTATATGGAAATTTCTCGTGGCTGTAATGCGACACAGAAGCAACAAAAACCAAATCGAGAAAACTCCAATACGATTAGAAATTGATTTTCATAAATTGTGTTAGCAATTTGATTGTCTTTTTATTATCGATACGATTTCATTATCTTTATGCGTCAGTTTCGTGTAGACACGTATTTACTTGTGTTTGCGTGTGTGTGTACTTATCCAAAACAGCGATATGAAATTTCCCTGAGGCTACAATTTGTGACGAAGAAGCAGCTGTATTAGCAAACGTATACACTACGAAACATTTTAAATATGGTAAAAGACTCGTATGTTGTGTTTGGGAAAGCAACATATGACGGAACAAACATTCGAAAAGGCATCCGAAACGGAAACGGATATGAAATGTGGGCATGCAAATAAAAGTCTGCTTCTTCATCTACACATGGTATGTACATATGTACATTCGAAGTTATACATATGCTAGTATGTATGTGTGTGTGAGCAACATGCCATGATGCATGTACTTGTTCAAAAGTATCTGCATGTGAAGCTTTGATATTTGACCTTAGTCAGACACAAGGTAAAGTTCGTGACAGTCGCAGGTGCGTCCATGTTCGATCCTTGCGCTTCTACGTTTCAAGTCGACACACAGCCTCCTCGTCGCGTCTCCCGGATAGCGATCTGACACCCGTCAGTGAGCTAACTAATGTGTTCGGCGGGCTTCTCCGTGGCTTTAAATGAATGGTTGTGCGTTGGTCTTGAAGCCCACCATGTTAAAATATTCCCCATTGAATCCTTAGGGGCGGCCAAGACCGATCATCGGTTGTGGAGCCAGCGAAGTAAGTAAGAAAGTAAGTCTACCTCAATGGGTCGTCAGGTCTATTCAGTCATATGCTTTTAACCATGATTTAAGTGAGAGTCTTGCCAGAAGGCTGTGTGCACAATGCAACCTCGAACGAAAGTGTCGAAGTCCAGATATATTTCTCAGATAGTCAAGCTATTTCGCACAAATTAATGATTTGTGGTTTGTTACCCGATTGGAGACTTTTGAAGCCTTTAAACCCTTTTCTGAGAGCAACAAGCCATTCAGGGCCAATTAAGACTATTCAAACTAATCAGTGTCTGTCCAAGCACTTTAAGTCTATCAGTTCTGAACGTACCTAGACCTTGTCTCTGATATTTTTAGTAATACAAGTTCCCTTAACTATGGACAACTTCAAAAATCTTCTGAAATTTACCCGCACACTGACGGGCACTATCATTCCCATGGCATATAATCCGAATGTGTGAGGGATTTATTGTCTGCAAAGAGGAAATCAAACAGAATAATCCAATTTCAATATATCCAATAAAAAGGAAAGAAGGCGAATTGTGAAAAGACGGGCACAAATAAAAATCTACACTGAGAGAAATACTGCTCAAGCCAGATAACATTCATAAGCATTATAAGCTATAAGCATTTAAGTATTTCGTTACAAGACTGAAATTCTGGATTCGAGGGAATGCATATTCTTAAGGTTATTTAGAATACAACAATCTTAACATTAAAACTTTACCATCAGTATTAAAATAAGAATTTCGTTCTGGTGTTAAGAATTTTCAAACTTTCGAAAACGAAAGGGCTTGATTTATTACCGTTTTCCCTGAGTGTAGACACACACCCTCGCACATAAATTCAATACACATTGTCACATTAGGGAAACGGAAGTACGCGTAATTGTATTCGCATTCAATTTCATTCGTTTCCAATTCAAATGTGACAATGATATTTCCCTCTTACCGATTTCGGATTTCCGAATTCTTCCGATTTTTGTTCGCATACTGTTTTTTTTTTTTTTTGTTATATTTTACATTTTATAAAAAGTTGTAACTTCTCTGTGGTGATTTTGTTGTGGCATTTATGAATGTACAGAAAAAATAAAACGAAATGAATAAAAACAAAAATTACAAAAAATGACTAAAAATGCAAAAAGATTTGCGTAAGTTGAGAATAAATAACAAGTATTGAAATGAAAAGTAAGTGTTAATTTTGATCGGGTACAAATTTGATTTGAATTGAAAGACTTTGTGTGAGTTATGCACAAAAGTACACATGTGCATAATAGAAAATCTATAAGTAATAACTAAAAATGAGTAAAAGAACAAGATTTTGAGACTTACATAAAAAATGCTAATTGCCAAATAGATTCTTAGCAATTTGGCAGTACTTAAATGTTTATAATTGCATACATACATAAATAACTATACATACCATAACTATGTACGAGTACATAAGGAGTGAGATCGAAAAAATCGGATAACTTTAAATTATCCTAGCATTGAAATCCCTTATGCAAGTAAAAAATGTGATTGGTGGGTTCACGATTTTTGATACCAATTTGATGTTTTGGTATTCGAACCATATAAGGGTTACTTTACTGTAGTAACAGGAGGTTAGATCAGGCCAAAAGAAAGTAGATACATTGTGTTTACTAATGAAGGGCAGCAATCTCTTCTGGAGGCACTCCACATAAATTTCGGCGTTAACCCAAAAACCGCCCACAATTTCGGCCCACAACTACAAATCGCTTGCCATACCAGAAACTGCTTCGGGAACTTGGACTTTTATTTTGTCCTAAATCTTTCCTCAACTTCTCCTCGTTCCTTTGCAGTGTAAAACTCTTGACCACGCAATTGAGAAAATTTAGACAACACGTATGTTTTTATCGTCCATAACAGAGCAATCGAATTTTTGCAAAAAATCTGTCTTCAACTTTTTAGCTTGGCTCGGGGCTACCAAGTTCTTATTAGCGTTCCTGTTGGCTACTGACTGCACTTTGTATGTTTTAAGGCCCGCATCTCTTTTAATTTTACGAACTAAAAACTCACTGCAACTCGCTTTTTCCGCCAATTTTCGATGAGACAACGCTGGATTCTTCTCTAAGAGTGCAACGACTTTCTTCGCCTTTTGTGGAATCACGAAACTGCATTTCCTTCCAGAACTATATTTTCTAGCAACTGTTAAATCTGTGTTAAATTTTTTAAGAATCATCGAGACAGTGTTTTGTGCAACTTTCGCCTTATTTGCAATGGTTTTCTGGCTCCACTGCGGATTTCCTCGCATTAATTCAACAACTAAATCGGGTCTTTCCACTTCTGATGCCATGACTCAACTGAAAGTTCACAAGTCAAAAAACATGTGCTTGTATCTCATCAGAATTTCTCCAGCGCAAAGCCTACTGTTTGAATTTTTTCATTCAGATGAAGAGTTTCAAAGCAGTGGTCTTTCAAAGTTATCCGATTTTTTCGATATCACTCCTTATGTGCGTGTATGTGTGCGTGTTATACAAAACAATGCAGACAATTTCACTACAGTTGTTGTATAAATTGCCAGTACTCGCTCATAATTGTAACAACTTCATGCTCAGTATTTGATTGGTTTGTATTAATTAATCTTACACTTCGTAACGATGGAAATTAACTTCATTTCACCTTCAATCAATCCTTCATCGATTGTGGGTTCTGGTTTCTTGTTGAAGTTAGTATTAATATTTTAAATATTTTTTTTTAAATTTCGCCTATTGGGCTAACCAGTGTGTGTAGGACAACTTCATGCTCAGTATTTGATTGCTTTGTATTAATTAATCTTAGACCTCGTAACGATGGAAATTAACTTCATTTCACCTTCAATCAGTCCTCCATCGATTGTAGGTTCTGGTTTCTTGTTGAAGTCAGTATTAATATTTTAAATATTTTCTGTTAAATTTTGCCTATTGGGCTAACCAGTGTGTGTAGGACAACTTCATGCTCATGAAGTTGAAACTAACTTCATTTCACCTTCAATCAGTCCTCCATCGATTGTAGGTTCTGGTTTCTTGTTGAAGTCAGTATTAATGTTTTAAATATTTTTTTTAAATTTCGCCTATTGGGTTACTCACTGAGTGTAGGACAACTTCATGCTCAGTATTTGACTGTTTTTTATTAATTAACCGTAGACCTCGTAACGATGGAAACTAACTTTATTTCACCTTCAATCAGTCCTCCATCGATTGTAGGTTCTGGTTTCTTGTTGAAGTCAGTATTAATATTTTAAATATTTTCTTTTAAATTTTGCCTATTGGGCTAACCAGTGTGTGTAGGACAACTTCATGCTCAGTATTTGATTGCTTTGTATTAATTAATCTTAGACCTCGTAACGATGGAAATTAACTTCATTTCACCTCAATCAATCCTTCATCGATTGTGGGTTCTGGTTTCTTGTTGAAGTCAGTATTAATGTTTTAAATATTTTTTTTAAATTTCGCCTATTGGGTTACTCACTGAGTGTAGGACAGTATTTGACTGTTTTTTATTAATTAACCGTAGACCTCGTAATATAACATCTTGACCTCATTTCACCTCCTAATGATTCTCCATCAATTGAATGTGTTGATATTTTTTGGAAGTCAGGATTAATTTCATGTCGGTCAACATCATGCTTAATATTTGATTGTTTTTTTTTGAATTTTTCTTTAGACCTCGTTAAGTTGGGAATTGACTTGGTTTCACCTCCGAACGATTCTGCGGTGATTATATGTATTAGTTTTGGAATTAATATTTATGTCAGCCAACATCATGCATGATATTTGATTGATTTTTATTATTTTGTTGTAGACCTCGTAACGTTGAAAACTGACTTCGTCTCATCTCCTCACGAACTTCAAACGATTCCATCTCGCAATATCTCGCAATTGTCGGCCAACGTCATATTGGTCCCTAAAGCAAACTGTATGAAATTGCCTCTTGAGAGAGTGTGAAGTTAAGAGAGTTCAGGTTTCGAGAGAATTCACATTTACTAATACTTTTTACAACAATGTTTTTGTTTACTTTTCTCTTTTTTCTCGTTCTCATCTTTTTTTGTAACGGCATATTTTTTGAATCTCTGGATTGTTTTTTCTTTTTACTAACTCACACGCTTAAATTAAATTTGTATTGTTTGATCGACGTTTCCTTGTATTTAATTAAGTTCTTGCGTGTACGGAGCGGCTGCCGTTTGCCCTCATACACAAACACTTTCAAAGTGAAATTAACTTCACAGTTAATTTTAGCATGTAGCAACGTACGTGAGTACATACACACATAGTATATACATATGCGTGTGTGTATGCGACTACACGTGTGTTGTTAGTGTTGTATTTACATATATTCAGAAGAGTGTTTATTACATTTTATGTTAGTTTTTCAGTACTTTTTGCTGATGTTAGCGCAACACGTTCTACATATAACGCAAATGACACATGTTTTTATGACTTTTTCATATGAGCAAATTATGCATTCAAGTATCTGTCAAACAAAACAAACAAAAAATTACATAACAAAAAAGCGAAAACAGAACAGAAACCCGCAGCTAACATAAAAAACTAAATGCCCCCCAGTGTGCAGTTGTTGCCATTGTTGCGAAGCTTACTTGAGTGTTTACGCCGCCTGTACTGGTCTTAATAAATTGATTGGCGTTGCAGTTTTGTTTTTAGTATTCATTCGCCATAAACTAGTAATCATTATAAATGTTTGATTAATTACTTGGGGTAATTATAAATCATTTATTTATCTTTTGTCGCAGTTAAGTCGACCTTACCGCAGAGCATTAAATTCGCTGTGCTTAAGGTGGAGCTAATAAACCGGGGTGAAACTTTTACTATTTCTACACATAGAGGGCCTAGGCCGAGCTTGTCGCTTTCATTCACTTTTATTTGTATACGGAAAAAGAAAAGTTTTTCTGGAAGGTTTGCCATTGTCTCAAGGTTTTAAAATTTTAAAAATTTTCTACTCTCGGATTTTTGCCTGTGTCGGACTTATATTTTAAATTTTTTCTGATTTTGACACAATAACATTTGGTTATTTATATTTTTTATTGAGTTTTACACTACAACATGGGCCATTTCAAATGGGATAATAGAATACTCACCATAGCAGATTTTACCCAATCAAGAACACCTTGTTCATTTCTACTTACTGTGTAAAATCTGCGAAATACCTTGTGTCAACAAACAAAGAGTCACGTCGTCTTGGACAAAATGTCACTGTTGACAACTATACTTTTGAAGTCGTCAAGGATTTCGTATATCTAGGATCCAGCATAAGCACCAACCACAATGTCATCCTTGAGATCAAGCGGAGACTATAGGTAACTCTTGCCAACAAGTGTTACTACGGGCTCAGTAGGAAATTGAGAAGTAGAGCCCTCTCTCGACCGACGAAAATAACGCTCTCTAAGTCCCTCATCCTTCCCGTCCTAATGTATGGCGCAGAGACTTGAACATTGACCATCAATGATGAGAGGCTGTTAGGAGCATTCGAGAGGAAGATAATCCGTAAGATCTACGGTCCAGTATGAGTGGACGACGTGTATCGAATAAGATGGAACGATGAGCTGTACGCCGACACTGACATAGTCAAGCATATAAAACTCCAGCGACTTCGCTGGGCTGGCTGGGTCATGTTGAGCGAATGGAAGAAAGCGCTCCGCTCCGGCTAGAAGGGTGTTTTATTCGAACCACGGTGGAGGAACACGCAGAAGGGGACGTCCTAATCTCCGTTGGAAAGACCAGGTGCAGGGCAACCTGACTGCACTTGGCCTTATCAACTGGCGCCAGCGCGCGCATAGTAGTGGTGACTGGCGAAGCTTCATAGAGGCGGCCAAGACCGATCATCGGTTGTAGTGCCAGCTATGTAAAGTAAGTAAGTGTAAAGTCTGCTATAGAAATTAGTTAGAGAATAGACGTCCCAAAAAAGAACAAATAGGGAAGTGAAAATAACTTCAAGAACTTTAGAAAACATGAATTAAAACAAGGCTAGTTATTGTGAGTGAATCTGATGAATGAAAAATGGGAGGGGAAACTTTAAGAAAAATCCCCAAACTCATAATCCCCAGATCCAAAACGCCCAAAGACAAAATACCCGAAATCTCAAATCCCCAAAATCAAAATCCCCAAAATCAAAATCCCCAAAATTAAGATCCCCGAAATCAAAATCCCCAAAATCAAAACCCCCAAAATAAAAACACCCAAAATCAAAATCCCCAAATTCAAAATCAACCCACAAAATATAAAATCAAAATACGCAAGCTTCAATTTATCGTTTCAAGTAAATAATCTCTGTATCGATGTCCGGTGATTGCATTCCCTCTCTAATTCTTCCTCCTACATATCAATCTTCCTTCCAATCAACACTTACTTTACTTTTGATGGCACAACAGCCCATGGAGGGCCTAGGCCGAGCTTTTTCGCTTTTCGCATCCACTCATGTTGTGCGTGTTATATTTGTACATGAAGGGAACGGACCTACAGTTTAAAGCCGAATCCGAACGGCGAAGTGAAAAGCTTTTCATAGCAATTTTTACTCTTGTAGGTTTGCCATTGCCTGCCAAGAGGTGGTGCCGTTTAGAAAAACTATTTTTTCTACTTTTTGATTTTGCCTGTGCCGAGATTCGAACCCCGGACACTCTGCGTAGCAGTCCAACACACTACCACTACGCCACAGCGACCATATATCAACACAATGCTCTGCATTCTACCCCTATGAATGCCCTCTGTATTAAATGTATCAATAAAAAAAAAAACAATGCCAATGCCAATGCCAATGCACTCGAAATATCTGCGAAATATTAAAAAAAATTATTAAAAACCGTTTGGATGATACAAACAACAAAGATTACTTGCGATCTATATAACACAATATTTCACTTTCTAATTAAAATTGTGAAAAATTATGCGATGTTGATATAAAGTAACGCTTTTTGTCTGTATCCAAACTGTTTTTGATATTTTGTGGGTGTTTTTCAAAATTGGTTTTATCAAACTGACTAATTGATTTCCCCCGCTCAAATATAATTTCGTGCAGACCGTAGATGTTGTGCGTTAACAACTTTAAGTGTCGGCGGTGCCCAGCCTCAATCGAGTTTTGAGTGGAGGAAAATTTATAATAATTAAAATAACCACGTGACTTGTTTTTTCTTGTTATCTAGTTTTGCTTAAAACAAAAGCTTATTTTTTGCTAGTCATGTATCATATCTATATGGATTGTTTCGATAAAGCGCCATAAAATTTGTTTTGACCTCGTTGGTTAAGTGTTTCAATAAATAAAATTTGTTTTGAGTTTGAATACAAAGCTAAACCTAAACCTAAACTCCATATTTTTCCCTATATTTTCTGTAAAAATCGCGATGATTTATTCGGCTTGTGGATTTGGGGTATGTGGGGATTTGGTGTGTGGGGATGTTGTATTTGGCAATTTTCAGTTTGGGTATTTTGGATTTGGTGATTTTGGTTTTGGGATTTTATTTTAACCTTCGCACAGACGCCAATTTTTGTGTACGCTAGTGAATAGTATTTACCCGGGTAAATATTTTTTCCCTGTGTCCCTGTATCCAGGTTTATTGTTTAGTAAGATTTTTCGTGTACGTGTGCTTACAAATCCTTTTCAGATTATCTTTGGAGGACAAACAGCGTTACAACGAACGAATTTTTGCAGCAGCCGTTTCTGAATCATAACGAACGATTTGACCTGGACGATGCAAACTTTGAATCCGATGAAGATTAAGTACTTGCCAGAGAAAGTAAGTGCTGATTCTGATGCCGAAGAGAATGAAGAAGATGAAATGATTGAACTGAATGACACTACTGAGTCTGAAGCTGATGAGGAGCACAATGAAGGTTGACAATTTTCCATCGACTGTAGACTTTTTTACAGGCGAAGATGGAAGAAAGTGGTATAAGCATCCAACCAGCAATGCAACGCCAGGGATCGCGTAATATTTTTCGAGACAGTTTGTTCGTAGGCATTAAGCCGTCAACTAAAAATTTAACGGAAAAGGATAGTTTTTACTGTATTATGAGTTCAGCCATTCAAGATGTTATATGCAGTTATACTAATAAAAGGGCCGGAAAAGGTTGTAATGAGTGGAACAGTAAAAATCTTGATAAAAAACCACTGTCATTGGAACCACTAAAAGAAGAAGGATTTTCTGCTTATTTAGGACTTTTGTTGGTAATGGGCGCTCACAAATCTAATTATGAGCCCGTCAAAAAACTTTGGGGGAAAAATGCTTTCTCGCTATATAGAGCCACAATGTCAGTTCGCCGCTTCAAAGGAATAACAAGATTTATACGTTATGACTTAGGCACTTCACGAAGGTTTCGACAGGCCTCTGATAAAGCAGCTCCCATGCGAGATGTCCTTGAAATGATAAACGCGAACTTGAAGCATAACTTCAGACCATCTGATTCAATTACAGTGGACGAGCAGATATTTCGAAAAACAATTATCGAATCTGATCACGAAGGTGTACTCAGTTCTTCTTAACCTCACGACGGGGTTTTGAGAAACTTGCATTTAGGAATTTTATAATTTTAAATATTTAAAAAAAAAAAACATAAAAGGAGCCTTAAATCAAAACGCCATGAAAACATAGTAAGTATTTCAGTGTCGTTTATTGCATTTGGAATTGGAACTCTTCATACTTATGTAGCATTGGTATGCAAGTTTGAGATAATCCTTAAGCTCCAATATGGATGAGTTATGATCCTTTTTAGTGAAGGCAATCTCGAAGCTGGCTCGAAGACAATAAATGAGAACAAATGAGATGAAACAAACATATTTGCTTTTGCATATTTTACAAGTCAAGGCTGATTCTTTCAGTTTTAAGATATTTATAAAGCGTGATTTTTTGCTACTTGGTTTTTGGCGTGTATATTTCTGACAGTTCACGCGTGATTCTTGACATGTATCGAATTAAAAATTTCTGAGTTTGGTTTGCCATTTCATCATGAATATAATTAAGCTTGAACAATGTTTGCGAATTATTGAAATTCATTATCAAAATGAGTGCTCTGTGAAAAATGTGTTTCGCAAGCTACGTTCATTTTATGGTGTCGTCATAATCGACCCACAGAGCAAGCTACGCAGCTCATTGTGACCAAATTTCGCACCAGTTTCACTTTATTGGACATCAATCCACCAAATCGTATCCATAGAAGAGAATATTGCTGCTGTATCCGCCAGTGTTGAAGAAGATGGCGATATGTCCATCCGGCGCCGATCGCCGATCGCCGATCGCCGATCGCAGCAATTGGATTTGTTGGGAACATTTAAGTGAAATTATCTTTAACAGAGTGGTCGCTGTGGCGTAGTGGTAGTGCGTTGGACTGCTACGCAGAGTGTCCGGGGTTCGAATCTCGGCACAGGCAAAATCAAAAAAAAAAGAAAAAATAATTTTTCTACACGGCACCACCTCTTGTCAGGCAATGGCAAACCTACAAGAGTAAAAATTGCTATGAAAAGCTTTTCCTTCGCCGTTCGGATTCGGCTTTAAACTGTAGGTCCCTTCCATTCATGTACAAATATAACACGCACAACATGAGTGGATGCGAAAAGCTCGGCCTAGGCTCTCCATGGGCTGTTGTGCCATCAAAAGTAAAGTAAGTATCTTTAACAGAACTCTAACTTGGAATAACCACATAAGTAACACGGTTGGGAAAGTCTACAGCATGCTTCGTGTTCTTTGGACGACGCAGTACTTTACTCCTCTTCATATTCGAATGCTACTTGCTAAAGCATATCTCATACCAACAATGCTATATGGCTGCGAAATATTTGCAAATTGTGATAGTCTAAGTAAAAATAAATTAAATATTCTTTTCAATAACATTGTTCGTCATGTGTTTGGACTAAAACGAAGAGATCATGTTTCCCAGTATGCTAAAAGAATCCATGGCTTAACCTTTGATAACTTACTGAACTATCGAACGCTTTTATTGTTGGATAAAATTATATGTAATGCAGAACCCAGTTATTTGTTTTCGAGATTAAACTTTTCTATATCCAATCGAACTAATATGATTAACTGTTTACGTGTTTCTTGTTTAACGTCTGAAAGGCAGTTTTTTGTACACTCTGTTCGTCTTTGGAATGCACTTCCTAATAGTTTAAGATCTGGTAATAATGCTGTGCAATTCAAAAATAAACTAGCTTTATTTCTTTCTTCGCTGTAATAGGAAATAATGAAATATATCATGTTATTAAAATTTTTTACGAATAGATGAATAGATGTTTAATGTTTAATTTTAAAGTAAAGTTTAAATTTGTATGTCATGCAATATATATTATAAGTCGTATTTAATCTTGTTTACGCTACATGCTGCCGGTACTGCTAATAAGGTTTTAAACTTTGTTGTGCCGGTTTTCAAAAAAATAAATAAATAAATAAATAAAGTAAATGTAAAAGCAGGAATCGATTAATCGATCCAAATAAAAATTTCATTCACTTTTGTAAAATTTCTGTATTGTTTTGAATTATCAAGAAGGAAGCTCTTAAAAAAAGCCCCCTTTATTACACAACAAAGTGTGGTCAGCACAAAAAAATTCTTTATTAAAATAATTAATTAAATTGCAAGCTGTTTTGGCTAAACTTCTTATGCATTTCAATTACAAAATTATCTGATTTATTTGAGTTAGCATTTTTTCGTTATCAGTAATACAATTAATAAAGTTTTTCTTTTCTTCAAAAATTAATTAACATTTTTCAACAAGAATAAAAAAATTAATAAAAATCAAATTGCTGCAAATTGCATGATTTTTCTGCTCTCTTTTCGTTATTCTTTATTTAAAACCCTTTTCATTTCATTTCGTTTTTATTATATTCATACAGAAAGACTTAAATTAATTGCATGAAATTATTTAAAGTGTTCGTGTGTTGGTGCAAATTTAATGCAATTACGAAAAGAACTACAACATGAACCTTCAGTGCAAATTTAATTTCTTTAATAAAACAACGAAATCAAATGTTGGTCCGTCATCTCAGACCATCTTTTTCTTCTCTTCCTTCGCTTCGCACGCTTCGCAGAAATAATCGTGCCTCAATTTACATCTCTGCATGCCAGCAAAGTGCCCCAGACACGTAAATATGTAAATCAAATATTTTACGTTGGAAATCACATGAAAAAATTGACCATAAAAAGATGTAAAAAAAAGAAAGCAGATAAAGAAGATAAAACCCATGGGCACAACTAAAGTTTTCGAACAATTAAAAAGGGAAGGCATTAAAATTAATAAGCGATTTTTATCTTTGGATTTTTAAACTTTGCTTAAAATATTTGACTTAGATTTCTGATTTATTTATTTTTTTTTGCTATTTATGTTTTATGAACAGATTTGGGTGTGCAAAAATGTTTTTTGTGTTTTAATTATTATTAATCCACGAGAATAAGTTGGAAGTTAATGAGAGTCTGTGAAATATGATTTATTTTTATTTACGATTAATGTTTTATGAATAGATTTGGTATGATAAAATTTTTCTTAATTATTATGTGTCTACCAGAATGTGGTAAGTAGGTCCCTTCCATTCATGTGCAAATATAACACGCACAACATGAGTGGATGCGAAAAGCTCGGCCTAGGCCCTCCAAGGGCTGTTGTGCCATTAAAAGTAAAAAAGTAAAGAATATGGTAAGATGGAAGTTAATGAAGCGTGGTCGCTGTGGCGTAGTGGTAGTGTGGTGGACTGCTACGCAGAGTGTCCGGGGTTCGAATCTCGGCACAGGCAAAATCAAAAAGTAAAAAAAAATATGTTTTCTACACGGCATTCGGCACCACCTCTTGGCAGGCAATGGCAAACCTACAAGAGCAAAAATTGCTAAGAAAAGCTTTTCACTTCGTCGTTCGGATTCGGGGCATTAAACTGTAGGTCCCTTCCATTCATGTACAAATATAACACGCACAACATGAGTGGATGCGAAAAGTTCGACCTAGGCCCTCCATGGGCTGTTGTGCCATTAAAAGTAAAGAAGTAAAGAATATGGTAAGATGGAATAATAATAATAAGAGTCATCATGATTTCCTGTGAAATATGAATTCTAAATAAAATATGAATGGCTTTAATGAACAATTAAACAATTAGAAATTCTAATTTAATGAATGCTTTCTTTTATTAATTACTTCAAGTACAAAAAGCAGGAGACTTTACTATTGAAGCTCATCAGTGATGGACATTGCAATTATTTTCATTCCATCACTGATTTACCTGTCCGAAGAATATTGCACCGAAAGGGAATTGATATTTTGCATGAAAAAAAAACAACAAATAACCGTTTCAACACAATAGCGAGAGAAGATAATCATGATAGTAATGATGAGAGTATAAAATGTAAGTTTAACAAGGAGAGAAATGTCAGCCTGCTCTGCCCTGCTCTCAGAGAGCATAAGTGAAGCCTTTGGAGGAAAACATCTGATGAACACTCTCATATACTAAACGGACGAAAGAGGACTGCGTAGAAATTTTGTATATGATTTGCTTCGCTAGTGTTTTGTTGTTTTCTGAACGCAACTTCTACCAAGTGATACCCAATATTTCGTTGTACTATTTATTTGATTCTTTGGCGGTACCCCATTGAACATTTCTGTAAAAGCAATTGAAAAGAAATAAGTTGACAAATTTTTGATTGCATTACGGCTTGTTTAAGTGAATTTTACCCACGCATTTCATTCAGCATATTTAACTTCAACCTTTTCTCTTTTTTTTTTTTTTTGTCAAATTCATATTTGTATATTGAAAAGTACTCGTATATAGTATAAAGAAAATTGAAAATAATCAAAGAAAGTAAATGTAGTTTAGAAAGTGAAGAATATTGCATTGTTGTTGTTGCTGTAACCTTTAGCCCTTGCCAAGAATTCAAATGAACAGAGAGAGCCAAGTGAATAAAATGAGCGAGACTAAAATAGAAAAGAAGCTATCTTGAACATGCCAAAAAAATGGAACATAATTTCTTATTTTTGCACGTTTGCCTTTTATATGCTTCAAAGAGTAAATAAGTCTAAACAAGATAAATTTTGAAGTATAGTAGGTAAATAAAAAGCCGGAAAACAGGTAAAAGAAGTCGGCGAAAGTGTAATTCAGAATTTTGACATTCAATCAAAAATTAACTTTGACACATTTTTTCAGTCAGTCAGTCAGTCAGTCAGTCAGTGAGTCACTTCCAGCCAAGTTAGTTAGACAGAGAATAAGAATGATAGAGCGAGAGAGAGAAGGAGGAAAAAAATTAGACGACGACGACAAAGTTTACCATAGGTACTTTATTTCACTTTTATTATCAACAACGGCGAATAAATTTTTTCTTTATGACTTTAATGTTAACAACGTGAATGTTGATGATTTTCTTGCTTTCCCAACTTCTGTCTAACTTTCTTTCTATTCAGCTACTGTGCCTTTATTGTTT
The DNA here is from genome assembly GCA_958295655.1 of Palloptera scutellata. Lineage (NCBI taxonomy): Eukaryota > Metazoa > Arthropoda > Insecta > Diptera > Pallopteridae > Palloptera > Palloptera scutellata. Next base: position 44,124,429 of record OY282450.1, on the reverse strand, counting down.
TTTCTATAATAAGTTCTAATGCAAAAATGTACTAATTCAAATCGTTTGCTTCATTTTCAGCTTTCCAGAGAATATGTGTATGTAGAAATGATATAAGGGTCGTGGTGGCGTAGTTGGTAGTGCACTGTCCCGCTTCGTAGAGGCGACTTCGAGGTGGCTTCGACGCGGCTTCGAGGCGGCTTCGAGGCGGTTTCGAGGCGGTTTCGAGGCTCAAATCTCGGCACAGGCAACATCAAAAAGTAGAAAAACCTATTTTTCTACACAGCACCACCTCTTGGCAAGTAATGGCAAACCTACTAGAGTAAAAATTGTCTATGAGAAGCTTTTAACTTCGCCGTTCGAATATTCGGCATAAAATTGTAGGTCCCTTACATTTATGTACAAATATAACACGCACAACATGAGTGGATGCGAAAAGCGAAAAATTCGGCCTAGGCCCTCCATGGGCTGTTGTGCCATTAAAAGAAGAAGAAGAAGAAGAAATTATATGCTGCTGAAATGTAAAATAATATTTCATAAATGAAAATTGCCCTAAAACATGGCATACTACTGTGGGCAAAAAGTAGTAAGACTTTTTAATTTGAATTTCGCGCGCTGATGAAACCCATTCATCAAAATATTATTTTTTTAAGGTTGGTATGACTGTCGGTGACATCTGTGCCAAATGTCACATCAAAATAATCATTAGTGTTTAGTATACGCTCTTCTTTCTGAAGTACAAAGAGTGCATTCGGCGATTTTCACAATGAGTGAAATTATTCAACAAAGAAGTTCCATTAAATTTTGTGTGCGGAATCAAATTTCTGGTTCCGAAACGTTCAGAATGTTGCAAAAGGCCTTCGGTGATAATTGTATGTCGCGAGCAAGTGTTTTTGATTGGTACAAATAGTTCAAAGATGGTCGAGAACGCGTTGACGACGAACCACGTCCAGGACGGCCATCAACATCAACTGATGATCAACACGTCAATCAAATCAAGGAATTGGTGCTCGAGAATCGACTAATCGATTAACAGTCAGAGACCTTACTGGCATCGTTGGAATATCGGAAGGATCAGTGAAAACCATTTGAAAACATCATTTGGGCCTAAGAAGAGTGAATGCACGATTGGTTCCAAAATCACTGCATTGGTTTTACGAGACCATTTTGCCAAAAATTCGACTGATATCGTTCCGCAACCACCCTACCACCCTATTCGCCTGACTTAGCACCGTGTGACTTTTGGCTATTTTCTAAACTCAAAAAACCGCTTCTTGGACACCGTTTTGAGTCAATTGAAGACATTAAATATGAATCGCTAAGCGCATTGAAGGCTATTCCGGAAATTAACTTAAAAACTGTTTCGAGAATTGGAAAAAACGTTGGGGCAAGTGTATTGGGGCCGGGGGGGATTACTTTGAAGGGGACGAAATAGATTTGGAAGAATGAATACAAAAATTTGAAATTATGAACAAAGTCTTACTACTTTTTGCCCACAGTAGTACTTGTGAATGTGCTGCTACCGGATACGGATATACAAGTATTCATTGCGTTGAGCTGTGCTCAAACAGAGTGATGGGTGAAATCGATGAAATATCATTTTACACGTTGTTATCAGAATTTGTTTAGTTTAGCTTTGTTCAAAAATGTTGACATCACCTTTTTCTCTTTACGTATGTAGGTAAATATGTAGATAGAATATTTTTCGGTATTTTTATTTACTAATAAAAACTTACATATTTTATATACTCGTCAATGTAGATGGAATATTTAACATGTAGCTAAATACATATGCATATAAAGCAGTAAAAATATTAAATACCAACACTTACACACACAATCTCTATACATATACATATATGATGTATAGTCCCAGTGGGAAAAGCTTAAGTGCTTTCCAAAGAGAAAGGGAACAATTTGATATGCTTTACTACGAAGTGATAAGATGTCATAGATTTTCTGCTTAAGATTAAATTCGTTTTGAGTATTCTACTGGGCATTGGGTTAAGCAGTTAACTGCAGGGTAAATGTTGATACTATTGCTTCCTCGAAATCCCTGCCACTCGTTTAATAGAACCGGCAGTGCGTGGTGCGGAGTCACAGCTTATACGAGGTGATCTTACACTTTTAAAACACTACTTCTCTAGACTGAGGAGTGAAAAGAGACCCTCACAAATCCTGAATAGCCCATGTATATTAGATTTGTATACAGTCAGAGGCAAAAATAATGTATTCTAGCGGCGCATCTGGTGCTTGCCAAACCAAGTGTATAAGTGTGGCCTTAACGTGATAATGGAGGGCAGTATATTTTTTCTTTTACACTTGCGGATTTAATATGAGCCAAAGAATATAGAAAGCGATTATCAACAACGGCGAACTGCATCTCAACTGGCTGCTCAAGAGGAATATAACCTGAACGGTACTGATCGCCAAGTTCTAACAACAAGAACACTAGAAAACTTACCGAGCAAAGTTTTCGAATTTACTACAAAGCTAAAGGCAGTGGTGGGGAATACTGAAGTGTAAGAAAGTGCCCTATTCTTACCCATTCTCGTAGATGGCATCTTGGTGACCTTTAAATAATATATGTAAATTTCAACTCCATGAAACCTAATACTCATAACTCATAGAACCTAATACTAAAATTTCTATCTTAGGCGACTTAGATAGTAAATTTATAATCAATACAATATCACCTCAGTTGTATGAAGATTTTACAGAGAGCTAACGCAAGTTTAACTTAAGTTTTCTTTGCCAATTTATCAAAAAAAAATTTTTGGGTGTATCAATTATCACATTTGTTTTCTTTATAGTTTCACTTATGTTTTTCTCTGTGTATACGTAGTTCAATTAATTCGAAAAATACTATGCCTTGGGCAGGCTAGAAAGAGCACTACTAAAATTATTTAATACCATTATGTTGCAATAGTTTTTTGCACAAGTAGTAGTGAGTTTTATTTGTACATGAATAGAAGCGACCTACAGTTGTTTAACCAGTTCCAATGCTGCTGATATTGTCGACTTCTGACACGATTCCTCAGCAGTGCAGCATTCCAGAAATTGAGAAAACCTTGTCTAGGCGATTAGTAGTAGGCAGGGAATAATCTTTGCCGCTTGCAGTAAGTTGATACAATTTTTTGAAGCACTTCCTCCACTTTTTGAAGCACCACCTCCACTTTTTGAAGGACCTCCTCCACTTTCTGATGGACCTCCTCCACTTTTTGAAGCACCTCCTCCACTTTTTGAAGGACCTCTTCCACTTTTTGAAGCACTTACTCCACTTTTTGAAGCACCTCCTCCACTTTTTGAAGCACCTCCTCCACTTTTTGAAGCACCTCCTCCACTTTTTGAAGCCTTCCTCCAGTTTTTGAAGCACCTCCTCCATTTTTTGAAGCACCTCCTCCACTTTTTGAAGCACTTACTACACTTTTTGAAGGACCTCCTCCACTTTTTGAAGCACCTCCTCTGCTTTTTGAAGCACTTACTCCACTTTTTGAAGCACCTCCTCCATTTTTTGAAGTACCTCCTCCACTTTTTGAAGGACCTCCTCCTCTTTTTAAAGCACCTCCTCCACTTTTTGAAGGACCTCCTCCACTTTTTGAAGCACTTACTCCACTTTTTGAAGCACTTCCTCCACTTTTTGAAGGACCTCCTCCACTTTTTGAAGCACTTACTCCACTTTTTGAAGCACCTCCTCCACTTTTTGAAGGACCTCCACCACTTTTTGAAGCACCTCCTCCGCTTTTTGAAGCACTTACTCCACTTTTTGAAGCACCTCCTCCATTTTTGGAAGCACTTCCTCCACTTTTTGAAGCACCTCCTCCACTTTTTGAAGCACTTACTCCACTTTTTGAAGGACCTCCTCCACTTTTTGAAGCACTTACTCCACTTTTTGAAGCACCTCCTCCACTTTTTGAAGACCTCCACCACTTTTTGAAGCACCTCCTCCGCTTTTTGAAGCACTTACTCCACTTTTTGAAGCACTTACTCCACTTTTTGGAGGACCTTCTCCACTTTTTGAAGCGCCTCCTCCACTTTTTGAAGGACCTGCTCCACTTTTTGAAGCACCTCCTCCACTTTTTGAAGCCCCTTCTCCACTTTTTGAAGCACCTCCTCCACTTTTTGAAGCCCTCCTCCACTTTTTGAAGGACCTCCTCCACTTTTTGAAGAACGTCCTGCACTTTTGGAAGCATTTACTCCACTTTTTGAAGGACCTCCTCCACTTTTTGAAGCACTTACTCCACTTTTTGAAGCACCTCCTCCACTTTTTGAAGCACCTCCTTCACTTTTTGAAGCACCTCCTCCACTTTTTGAAGCACTTCCTCCACTTTTTGAAGCACTTACTCCACTTTTTGAAGGACCTCCTCCACTTTTTGTAGCACCTCCTCCGCTTGAAGCACCCACTTTTCCACTACTGGGTGTGCCTACTACACATTGCTTTTGTATTTATGTGCAATTTTGTTTCGACATCTGTGAGCAGATTTTTCAGATATTTCTTTTTTAATTTAGATTGTTTGCTGTTCACTCAGGTGTTTAGTTTATTCTATTTTTCCAATATTTTGTAACATTCACGACGAACAATGTAGTGATATTTTTATACTTTTTTGTGTGCTCTAAATATAGACGACCATATAGTATACCATATGTTTGAATGTATGTATGTATGCATGAGAGAATATGTATATGTTTTTGTACAGTATTTATTGTTGTATGTTGTTTGTTTTCTTTTTTTAATAATTTTTTTTTTTTATTTCCGATACATACTTTTCAAAATAGCTTCAAAAGGATTTATTGTACATTTTTTCTAATAGTCGAGCGTATGTTTTGTTTGCTCTTCGGTGATTCCGTTATGTTTTCACGCTTTTTATTTGTTGTCGTTGCTGTTATTGTTGTTTAATATGCTTGCTTGTACTCGTATTATGTTGTTATAAAACTTCAAATGAATGATAAAAGTAGAAATGCATAAAAAGCGAAAAACAAATAACGAACAATGAGGACATAGTAACGGGTGTTTTTTTTAGAAGTATGATTTTCAAGAAGAAATAAAGCGCATATAATTTATTGTTATGGCCAAGAATTTAGCTTTATTATAAAGATAAGGATTTGCCATTATGTTTCAAAACGATTTCGGGCAAGTGGAAAGTGGCCGCCGCGGCTGGTTCGAATAAATTCCAGCCGAGAGGCCCAATTTTCGAACACTTTTTGCAGCAATTGAAGCCGTATGTCAGTAATAACGTGCCGTATATTCTTTTCCAAGGCGTCAATCGTCTCGGGCTTATCTGCGTGGACAAGTGACTTCAAATAACCCCACAAAAAATAGTCCAGCGGTGTTAAATCGCACGATCTTGGAGTCCACGCCACAGGTCCACGACGCGAGATAATACGCTCACCAAAAGTCTCCTTCAATAAATTGATTGTTTCGTTGGCTGTGTGGCTGTATGGCATGTAGCGCCGTCTTGTTGTAACCAAAGGTCGTCCACATCAACATCCTCCAATTCAGACACGTAAAAAGTCATTAATCATGGCTCTATAGCGTTCCCCATGGACTGAAGATTATGACCGGCTTCATCTTTGAAGAAATATGGACCAATGATTCCCTCTGCCTATGGAGCACTCCAAACAGTGACTTTTTGAGGATGTAACGGCGTCTCAACAATGCCTTGTGGATTATGATCACTCCGAATGATACAATTTTGCTTATTAACGTACCCATTCAACCAAAAGTGAGCTTCATCGCTGAACAAAATTTTCTTGTGAAAATCGCGATCTGTGCCCATCTCGTTTTGGGCCCATTCATCGAACGTTTGATGCGTTTGATGGTACTTCGGCTTCAGTTCTTGCACGAGTGGGATTTTGTAAGATCGCAAAGCAAGATCCTTCCACAAAATCTTCCATAAAGTAGATGGGCACAGCTCGTATTGTTGCGCGCGATGGCGGATGGACTCAATCGGGTCTTCTTCGATACTCAGCTCCCCAGCAGCAATAGCGTCTTCGGTGCGCATTATCCACTAGAGTAAACGTGGTGCGTAACCGATCCATGGTTGCTCGAATTACCGACTCTGCTGGGCGATTATGTCGACCGAATATTGGACGCAGCGCGAGTAACGCCAGAAGCTCTAGCTTACGAATCTCAATTAAAAGACCTGGTTGCAACATATCAAAAGCAAGTAAATATTTCCAATTTGTAAACGATTGAGAAATATTGATTTGCTTGGTCAATAAATACGGAAATGCAAAGCAATGCTAAAGTGCCGGTTACCCGATATTTAGGTCACACTAAATGCCGAATCATCAGTATTGAGCAATTCATTGCTATGCATTTTCGATAGGTTAAGCATTTTTTGTAATTCTTTTCATTAATAAAAAATAATTGTGAAATTAGTCTGAACCAGGTCGAATACCAGTTCGGTCATTTTAAATAAGTAACCTTATAATTAAAATTACACTTTGAAGTTCAATTTTCTTTTAAAATACAAAGGAAAAAACTCGCGCGATTTGTCGCGCGAACCGAACCATTATTTTGGTAATAAATTTGCACGATTTGCAAACGTTGTTCAGGAGTAAATCTTTTCATGATGAAATGGCAAACCAAACTGAGCATATCTCAAGTGACAGCTGTCAAAAAGACCAACTCCGAAAAAAGTATTGCCAAATTGAAAACCACACTTCTAAAAAGAAAACACCCTTTAGATATACAATAGTAGTTTTTATTTTTTTGGCCATTAGTGTTTGCCAAAACCTAGGAAGCATTTGGTTTTAGCGATAAAGTGTATTAACGTGTGTAATATCGTTGTTATATATTATTTTTATAACATTGAACATGTTGTGTTCTGAAGCTTATGATGATGGCCGTGATGATGGCCATATTATGGTAACGAAAATTAAGCTGATAATAGAATTGAGTTGCATACAATGAGGAATTACCTATTGTGATTTTAACATGCTTTGCTGTAACACTGTCATAACTCAAAAACCCAAATTTTTGATTTAAATGCAATAAAACTTTTCAATTTACCTATCAATTGATAACCCCATACAATTGCTAACGATAATTGCTCTTTAGTCACGTCAAGTTATGATTTGATTACACAACTGCAAGGACTAAACAACCGTTATTTCTGTATACTCAACTTTAAAATGTATTTTTCTTTTTGATTTATGATAGTCTTGCAGCACAGACGAGCGACATTTACTAAGTATTTTTCATACAGCAACTTTGAAAACTCATCACATTTATTCACATTTTCCAAAAGTACTCACTGTCAAATGTTTCTACAAATTCTGGCTTTTCGATTTGATTTTAAATAATTTAAAATTATCATGTCTCACCTTGGTAAAAGGCCAGATTAACAGACATGCTTTTTTGGAAGGCATTTTTGAAATCAATTCATTTTCCAATTGAAATCGGGAGCTAACACATTTGTTGTAGAAATAATAACCTCCAGGTCTCCATAAATTATTCAGAATCTACAGCAGATCAAACGCTAAAAATCGTTTGGAAAATTGAGCAATTTCAAAAGAATCTCAACATTTCTATAACTTAAACTTTAAATCACTGAGAAGAAAATGAGAGAGAGAGAGAGAGAGAGTAAGTAAAAAAGTACTGAGAGCTTTATCTATTTATTCATGTGAATCATATCCATGTCAACTATAACCCAGTTGAACTTAGTATCATCTTAGTTAGTTTGAGTCATCATGGAGTGCAAGCAATGAGTTGCTAAGTACTTATTACTTTAGAGCACTGCTGCCCAGCCTATAAGCACATTTGCGAATTTTACATGTCGTCGTCTGGATAAATTATTGTCGTAACTATGTTGCATTTGACGACTTTTGAGAAATCTTGACAGAAGTTTGAAACTAGATTTCTCGAAAACGTCAAGGAAAGCAAATAGATTTTATCTTTTAAATAGATATTTCATTGTTTTTGTGAAAGTTATAAATGGTATGCTTGGAGTAATATTTCGGTGTATATTACATCATGCAATATATTGACGGCTGCTTTCACACGGACGCTAGCGATCGACCCTGAGTCGAGAGGAAGAATCTTTTGTATATGTAATTTAATTATTAAAAATTATTTCGGGGAACTGCAACGATTTTGGTTTGGGTTTGACATGAGAAAATTGAAAATACTTTTAGAGAGGCAGACCTTGGCTGCAAACAAGTAGTGGTCTGAGTCGTTGTTTGCACCTCGTATTTTGCGTACGTCTAGTACATTGGAAGCGTGCCTTCCGTCGATCACAGAGTGTTCCGCGCGGCGGCAAAGTCGATCAGTCTCATAACGTTGTCGGTGGCTTCATCGTGGAGACTCTCCTTACCCACCTTGGCATTAAAGTCGCTTAACACGATTTTAATATCGTGGCGGGGGCAATGTTTATAAGTTTTGTCGAGGAGCTCGTAGAAGTCATCTTTGGTCGTTTCATCCTTTTCATCCGTCGGGGCATGGATAGAAATTAGGATGATGTTGAAGGATTTTACCTTGATGCGGATAATGGCTAGGCGCTCGTTCACGAGCGTGAACCTTTTAACTAGGTGACGCAGTCTGTTCCGAACCACAAATCTAATACCAAATTCGTGTCTTGACGCATGACAGCTGCAGTAGATGTCAGATGATGCTCTTCTGGAGCAACCCTGTCCCGTCCATCACATTTCCTGCATAGCGGTGATGTCAGCTCTATATCGTCATTGTCTTTTGGGAGTTTGCGGGAGACGAAAATCAGTTTCATCCTCGAAATCATTTTTATGCATGAGAATAACTGATTTTCATTATTTTCATTGATTTATCTTTTATCGCGTTGATGGGTGATATGAACCTCCATAAGGGTTTTGACTTCCAAAGGAGAATAAAATTAGCTCTTTCGATACAAACTCTCTCTTTTACTGAGCAAACTTGCTTCTTCTTCTGAAATATTAATTACTTGTTTATAATTCTTCTTCTATCTTCTTTTAATGGCACAACAGCCCATGGAGGACGTGGGCCGAGCTTTTCGCAACCACTCATGCTGTGTATATACAAGGTGTGATAAAAAAATAACCGTTATTTTCAAATTTCGTGAGTTACGTATGTTTGATTTTCGCATTTTTTTTCCTGTTATGTTGGTACACATGTCTGTTATACATGTTGGCAATACCAACAACCATTTTGGATAGTCAGTTTGTTTTTGACAGATAAAAAGGTTAGTCGTGTTTTGGTGTGCTCTTCGATTTTTTACTATTCGGAAAAATGGATAAAAGAAACTGTATTCAGTTTTGTGTAAAAAATGAAATTAAATGCGCAAGGACATTTGAAATGTTGACTGTGGCGAGTTGATCTTTGGCGAGTCTACTATGAGCAGAACACAAGTTCAATTGTGATTTAACCGGTTTAAGGAAGGCCGAGAAGATGTCAATAACGATGCTCGTCCTGGTCGCCCGAGCACGTCAACAACCGATGAAAACATTGACGCAGTGAAGAAAATGATTTTGGATAATCGTCGAATCACTACACTATCAGAGAGGTTGCTGATGATGTTGGCATATCGTTCAGCTCATGCCAAGCAATTTTTACGGATGTTTTAGGCATGAAACGTGCGGCAGCGAAGATTGTTCCAAAATTCATAAATTTTGAGCAAAAACAACGTCGCTTGTGCGTAAGTTTTTGGCCAAATACAAAACCGTTATCATGCCTCAACCACCGTATTTACCGGACTTGGCCCCCGCTGACTTTTTCCTCTTCCCTAAACTGAAGACACCGATGAAAGGAAAGCGTTTTGCTACGATTGAGGAGATAAAAGAAAAATCGAAACAGGAGCTGTTGGCGATACCAAAAAGGGCGTTTCAGAAGTGTTTCAAGGATTGGAAAAAACGCTGGCATAAGTGTATTATATCTGAGAGGGATTACTTTGAAGGGGACAAGATAGTTGTTGATGAATAAATAAAGACTTTTTGAAAAAATGAAAATAACGGTTATTTTTTGATCATACCTCGTATGTTCATGAATGGAAGGGACCTACAGTTTTATGCCGAATCCGAACAGCGAAATGAAAATCTTTTCATAGACCATTTTTACTCTTTTAGGCTTGCTATTGCCTGCCAAGTGTTGAAAAATGTTTTTTCTGTTTATAAGTAAAATCAACGCACCGAGATTACCTAAATTATTTGGAGTTTTACAAAAAAAAATTTTCTGCTCTATTTAATTCCGACAGTTTCATAAACTTGAATGACTGCTTTAAGATTAAGATAGGGAGAAAACAGATTAAATTTTATATTCGCCAAAGAAATACAAAAAGCAAAATTCCATCACGTGCTCCTCAGTGGTAGAACAGTCAATTGCATTGCATATTATAATTTAATTTAACCGATTATTATACAATTTTATATCAACTGCATAGTAAATGTGGGCATACTCTTATTGCTAAACTAAATCATCATCATCATTACCCAGTTGGCCAAATCGGCGTAGACAATTTGTCGTCGACGATTTGTCGTCAACGATTTGTTGTCGACGATTTGTCATCAACGATTTGTCGTCGATGATGTCTTAAAGAAATGTCGTCATGTCAGTGACAAGGTTTACGACAATAACTCGTACATCTCGTTGATGAAGACTTGTATCTCTTGTTGCTCTTCTTGTCACCTACTATGATGTGAAGAGCTTACTTATATTGCGGGTGTGTGACAGAGAAAATTAATTCGAAATAAATACTTACTACTGTGTAAATACTTCAAAAACTATAAAAAGTATATTTGCTTCAAAAATATATAAGAAATGACACACACAATTTTCATTAAATTTGCAAATGCATGTAAAAGAATAAATTTTTATTCAATTTTACATCTAAAATATTAGTTGGAATTAAAAGTACTAAAATTTTTTTTTTAAACTAGTTCAAAGATTTCAGATATAGTGCTCTAAAGCAGTGAACAAAAAAAGGTGTTCAATTTGTAGTGAACATTGTTGCCATTGACAAATTTAACAAATTACTGTGTACTACAATTTGTTTGTCGTTGATGAAAAGATAAAGAAATTTCAATTGTCGCCATCGAAAATGTATTAAAATGTCGCTCTTTCATTAATGACCGCCTTATAAAAAATACGCAAATATCGTCAACGACTCTTCTATGGTCGTGCAGGATTCGTTCAGGACATGGCCAACGGGGTGTCTGCTCATTAATATTCTCTAAGCGCACACATTGTACCTAACAACAAATACATAGAAAATGAATACCGAAATAATACAATCTAATCACGATGGTAACCAAATGCACAACACAACAAACAAAGGCCAAAAGAATAACTGAAATACAGTCATAACTTAATCCAACTAAATTTCATACTAAATAAAGTCTTAAATGGTAAATGATTGGCCTTAATCCTTGCACAGATTTATACTATCTTATCGCTTTTTAACAATAAAGTTTCTTGTGCCTTTGTTTTTGCTTTTCTGTCTGCTGCTGCTGCTGTTGTTGTTGTTGTTGTTGTTGTTGTTGTTGCTGTTGTTGGTTGCTTTTTCTCGCTCTACGTTTTTCTTTCCCTTGCACTTGTTAAAGTTTTCTTTTTTTTTCATTCTTTGAGCATACATTTCATTATTTGCGGATATACTTAGTAAAACAATTTGCGCATTTTTTATTTCATTCAATCTTTTAACGCTAAGTTCATGTTCAAGGCTTTCCGTTTTTTCTACCACAAGCAAGAAATTGTTTCTACAACTAATGTTGTATTGTATTTGTGTGTGTGTGTGTGTGTTTGTTTGTTTGTTAGAGTCTACTTTTCTACGTTTGCTTCTGCCTTATTTTGATCCTACACGACCACATACTGGATCCAGCTTTTCTGCTCCTTCTTGTTGTAATCTTTTGTTTGGTTTATCCTTAAGGTGGTAATGGCTTATGCTGTGTTTTCTTTCCTGTTTTGTTTACACTTTGACAGGTTCGTTCTTTCGTTTATTGCTTGGCACGTATGTACGCTCTTGTCGCAAAAAACATTCTGGTCATATCGTATCGTCGGTCGAGCCGTGAAACATTTTCCATTTTTTTTTTTTGCTTACGTAAATGCTTAGCTTAGACTGTTCTAAAGGGTGACTTTTAGCTACTTGGTTTTTGACGTTTACATTTCTGACAGTTCACGCGTGATTCTTGACATGTGTCAAAGTGAAAAATGCTCAGTGTGGTTTGCCATTTCATCATGAATAGACTTAAACCTGAACAACGTTTGCAAATTATTGAAATTTATTATCAAAATTCGGCATCATCTGTGACAAAATGTGTTTCGCAAGCTACGTCCATTTTATGGTATGGTCGTCATAATCGACCCACAGAGCAAGCTACTCACCTCATTGTGACCAAATTTCGCACCAGTTTCACTTTATTGGACATCAATCCAAAAAATCGTATCCATAGAGTGCGTATCGAAGAAAATATTGCTGCTGTATCCGCCAGTGTTGAAGAAGATCGCGAATTGTTCATCCGGCGGCGATCGCCGATCGCAGCAATAGGGTTTGTGTTTTTTGACCATCTGGAAGATTTTACTCAAAGATCTCGGATCAATGCCATGCAAATTACAGCTGGTGCAAGAATTGAAGCCAGGCAATCTATCACATCGTCGAATTTTCGGTGAATGGGCCTTAGAAAAGCTGGATAAGGATCCGTTTTGTTATTGCAAAATTGTCTTCAGCAACGAGGCCCATTTTTGCCTCAATGGATACGTGAATAAGCAGAGTTGCCGTATTTGGAGTGAAGACCAGCCAGAGGCAATTCAGGAGATACCAATTCATTCTGAAAATTGTTCAGGCGGAATCATTGGGCCGTACTTCTTCAAAGACGATGAAGACCGCAATGTTACGGTCAATGGAGAAAGGTACCGGTACCGCTAGAACTCTAGTTTTCCCGAAAATGCAAGAATTGGACTCGGCCGACATCTGATTTCAACGGGATGGTGCCACACATGCCCTACACGCCACACTTCACTCGAAACCATGCATTAATTTAGAGGCGAAGCGAATTTGGTGAGCAGTTAATCTCACGTTTTGGTGCAGTCAATTGTCAATTGGCCACCAAGATCGTGTGTTTTGACCCCGTTAGACTATTTTTGTAGGGCTATGTTAAGTCTCTTGTTTATAGGGACAAGCTAAACATGATTGCTGCTTTGGAAGCCAACATTGAATGCGTCAACGCGTCATTGGTGAGATTCCAGCCAAAAATCAGAATGGACCACTTGAAGCGTAGTCGCAGGCAACATTCAAGTGAAATTGTCTTTAAAAAGTAAATGTAAAAGCATGAATCGATTTATCGATTCAAATATAAATTTCATTCACTTTTGTAAAATGTTTGTGTTTTTTTTTGGAAATATCAAAAAGCAAACTCTTAAAAAATCACCCTGTACTTGTTAATTATTTGTCTTTTTGTGCAAAGCATTTGTTGCTTCACCAACTTTTTATTCTCTGATCTTAAGCTGTTGAGTGGCCCAGGTGAATGTACTACATCCATATTTGCTGTGTTAGGGAAACACGTGCGATGTCACAGGAAAGCGAGCAACTATTTTTAATTGGCTGTTGCCATACTTTTTTGTTTGTTTCGTATTTGTTTTCAATTACAACACGCCGCTGCAGGAAAGTAAATAAAAGTAACGCATTACAACAGTAACCGAATAAATAATTGGCAAAAAAGAAATGATTTTAAAGTAAATTACAGAACAAAATGTATTCAGTTCAAGTAGTCAGAAAAAGCTATTTTATAAAAACAATTTTTTTTTTTTTCAAAACATAGAAATTGTTTTAGCCGAAAGCTGTAGACTATGGAGCCAATGTCTTACTAACTGAGCCGCAATAGCATTATGTGTACGATTAATTTTAAAGCAATTTGTAAGGCCAAGCAGTGAGCAAAGTAATGAATCCACATACGAGTATATATTTATGAATTGTTACACAAAAGTCACACTTTTCTGTATTCTCACCATTTTCCCTAAATATAGAGAATTCTCTGAATTGGAGGAAAATAGGGTAATTAGGGGCTTTGATATGGGGCTCTACACATTTTTGAAAAAAACACATATATTTTTATGAATTGTTACACAAAAGTCACACTTTTCTGTATTCTCACCATTTTCTCTGAATTGGGGGGAAATAGGGTAATTAGGGGCTTTGACATGGGGCTCTACACATTTTTGAAAAAAACACATATATTTTTATGAAGTGTTATACAAAAGTCACACTTTTCTGTATTCTCACCATTTTCCCTAAATATAGAGAATTCTCTGAATTGGAGGAAAATAGGGTAATTAGGGGCTTTGACATGGGGCTCTGCACATTTTTTAAAAAAACACATATAATTTTATGAATTGTGACACAAAAGTCACACTTTTCTGTATTCTCACCATTTTCTCTGAATTGGAGGAAAATAGGGTAATTAGGGGCTTTGACATGGGGCTCTACACATTTTTGAAAAAAACACATATATTTTTATGAATTGCTACACAAAAGTTACACTTTTCTGTATTCTCACCATTTTCTCTGAATTGGGGGGAAATAGGGTAATTAGGGGCTTTGACATGGGGCTCTACACATTTTTGAAAAAAACACATGTATTTTTATGAATTGTTACACAAAAGTCACACTTTTCTGTATTCTCACCATTCTCTCTGAATTGGGGGAAAATAGGGTAATTAGGGGCTTTGACATGGGGCTCTACACCGACTGACTACGCAGAGTCCCTCCAACTAACCTCACTCATAAGCCAGTGCCCAATGAAGCCAGTGCATTTCAGGATGTATTAATGGCAATAAGGGAGCGTGCAGATCAATTTATGGCCACAATAATAATGAGGCCAAGACAGCTAGCTAACTTCACAGACCCCTTGTTAACCCCTTATAACTCAAGCACCTGATTTTTCTTTTAAATTCATGGTAGGTCTTAACGAAAAAAATGTATTTTTTATATAAAAAAAAAATTATTGGAAAGATAGAAAATTAAGCAAAAAAAGAAAAGAGGAGTGTTACACTATCCTGAACAGTTCCTCTAATTTGTATTACATGCCTTAAAATAATTGTTTTGTTTATTATAGCATACTGTTACGTCACACTTGTCACATAGAGTTTGGGATACGCCAGTACAGTTAGGATACTTGCAGCATACTCTATTTTCAGCCCATATTGGCCAATGCCCAGCTTGGTCTTGTCGCACAGCCACTGGAGGGATATATTGGGCTGGACCCTTACGTTTTTTTTGGTTGAAAGTGTTGTTCAATGCTTTGCCGTGTTCTATTTGCTTTCGTTCCCAATTTGCACAATACCGTAGCAACGCAATTATCGTCTGGCGATAATTGCGTGCCTGTCTTGCACTTTCTTTTCTTATAAGAGCCAGGCATTGGCTCTTACTAGATCTAAAAAGTGATAGCACATGAGTATTTAGCATCGTTTACTTCGCCGCTTTATGTTGTATCTACCCATGATACTTTCGATCAAATCGACTCCACCCATATGGCGGTTATATACACCCATGATGTTTGGTCGGCCAATTGTCACATATTTTTGTTGGGCTTTGTCTTTGTCGTACCTTTTGACTTGTCTCTTGGGCAACTCACCAACAAAACTTGATGCAAGGGTCACAACTTTGTTGCCTTTCCATGCCACTGTTGATACGTCTATTCCTCCAACACTGCTCATGTGTTCTACACAGTAGTCATATTCTTTTTTCAGAATTTCTTTCTCTGTGGGCAGTTTACAGTCGGGTATACGATTTCGTCGGCTAGTTCCGAGACTAATAATATCCTGGTTGGCCAGGTACTCGAGGAGTGGCAAGGACGTTAAGTAATTGTCGAAGTAAAGTCAATTTCTTCTTCTCGTAGTCTGCGGAAAGTCATCCTGTCAAAAACCTCAAAAAAGTCAATGTACTAAGTACATACACTCAAGGAACATTATCACGCAATGTTACAGAAATGTCACAAACAGTAATTCAATAATATAATTCAAGAATTTACTAAATATTAGACATTCCTAACAATAAATGCTCAAATGCATAAACTTAGCTACTGACACAAATAAATAATGTCAACTACTTAGTTCGCAAGAATTGCATTGAAATCCATCGAGAGATCTGTTATGGTTGTGTTACAGTGTAATGTAATACAGTGATATCAAGGGTGTTAGGTTTTTCTATATTAAACTCTAAATTAATTGTAGTTCTGCAATGCAATGAGGTTCTCGCTCTACTTGGTCAAGGGCTACAAACTACTCTAATATGGGTTCTAGGCCATAGGAACATCGAGAGTAATGAGAGGGCAGACGAGCTAAGTAGCTAGATTCGGTTCGGCCATTAACATCGCTACATCGGAATCTGTCGCAATTCAGTTTGGCAATATTAAGGCCGCTCTTGCTTCTCAATACCGCACTATAGCCGGACGGAATACTTCCTAAATATTATTAATTGTTTCTTTACTCAACACGGCTAACGTAAAAATTAGTTGAGGGATTCCCCTTTCTTGCTTTTTGTAGTGAAGAAGCGCCAATATTTGCACTGCATCGTTCAGTTTGTGTATTGCTTTCAATAGTTCGGACGTGTTTTACTTACGAAATGGCGTACTTGAACGAAGATGAAATACGAGAAGTGCTCAATGCAGAAAGTGACTCGGACAATTCAGATTCGGATATTGATGATATTTCGGAAAATAACGAAACAAGTTTTTCTGAAACAGATAACGAACAGGAACCCGTCTTAGCTGCAGCCAGCTCTGTTGATCCTTTGTTTATTGCTACAAACGAAATGGTATGGAGTGCCAGTCCAATACCTCAGCCAATTGGAACTGCGGCTGAGAACATTATCTCAACTCAAGCAGGACCAACTCGATTTGCAGTGACAAGATGTAATGACATACTGGCAGCGTTTTTGTTGTTTTTTCCGCTTCCAATAGAAAGAATTGTAATTGAAAATACGATTAAGTACGGCAGGGTCAAGTTCGGTGACAAATGGAGCGATATTGATGAAGACGCATTGCGCACATATACATATAGCTGTGCTCATTCTTGCAGGTGTATGTCGGTAAGTACATTCTTGTTTTTCGTATATCAGTAAAAATATCATTATCCAGGGCATAATGAGATTATGGAGGGAGCACTTTCGCAGCTGCTTAATGGCGATGATGGCAATAATCCCGCCACAGCGGACCCCACTTCGGAAACCCCAATCACTGACGGCGTTGAAGTAACGCCGCCTGAGTATGAGGAGGTCTTAACAGCCATTGCTCGGCTGAAAAACAATAAGGCTGCAGGTGCAGATGGCCTGCCTGCTGAGTTGTTTAAGATCGGAGGCGAAGAGCTCAAAAAACGCATGCATGAGTTTCTATGCAGAATATGGTCAGATGAAAGCATGCCAAGTGATTGGAATCTCAGCGTACTCTGCCCAATCCATAAGAAGGGTGATTCCACGATCTGCGCCAACTACCGTGGGATCAGCCTTCTTAATATTGCATATAAAGTTCTATCGAGCGTACTGTGCGAATGACTGAAGCCCATCTTCAACAAACTGATTGGACCTTATCAGTGTGGCTTCAGTTTCTGGTAAATCCACCATCGACCAGATATTCACACTACGCCAAATCCTGGAAAAGACCCGAGAAAAACAGATCGACACACATTATCCATTTGTCGATTATAAAGCCGCCTTCGACAGCACGATTAGCTCATTCGTCTTTGCAAAATGACACTGACCAACACCACCAGCGCAGTGAAAATTGGAACAGACCTCTCCGCACCATTCGATACCAACAGAGGTTTCAGACAAGGTGACTCCTTTAACCTTATACTGGAGAAAATAATTCGAGCTGCGAACATCGACATCTCTGGCAATATCTTCTACAAGAGTGTCATGCCGCTAGCATACGCTGATGATATTGACATCATTGGCAAAAACGCTCGAGCAGTCAGGGCAGCATTCTCCAACCTGGAAAGGTAGTCTCGTCGTGTGGGTCTAGTGGTGAACGAGGACAAAACGAAATACCTTGTGTAAACAAACAAAGAGTCACGGTGTCTTGTTCAAAATGTCACTGTTGACAACTACACTTTTGAAGTCGTCAAGGATTTCGTATATATAGGATCCAGCATAAACACCAACAATAATGTCAGCCTTGAGATCAAGCGGAGACTAACTCTTGCCAACAGGTGTTACTACGGGCTCAGTAAGCAATTGAGAAGTAGAGCCCTCTCTCGACCGACGAAAATAACGCTCTATAAGTCCCTCATCCTTCCCGTCCTAATGTATGGCGCAGAGACGTGGACATTGACCATCAATGATGAGAGGCTGTTAGGAGCGTTCGAGAGGAAGATACTCCGTAAGATCTACGGTCCAGTATGCGTGGATGACGTGTTTCGAATAAGATGGAACAATGAGCTGTATGAGCTGTACGCCGACACTGACATAGTCAAGCGTATAAAACTCCAGCGGCTTCGCTGGCTGGGTCATGTTGAGCGAATGGAAGAAAGCGCTCCGCTCCGGCTAGAAGGGTGTTTTATTTGAACCACGGTGGAGGAACACGCAGAAGGGGACGTCCTAATCTCCGTTGGAAAGACCAGGTGCAGGGCAACCTGACTGCACTTGGCCTTATCAACTAGCGCCTGAGCGCGCATAGCATAGGCGACTGGCGAACCTTTGTGGAGGCGGCCAAGACCGATCATCGGTTGTAGTGCCAGCTAAGTAAGTAAGTAAGAAAAATAGCTGACTACTATAAAATTTATCAATGACAGCGGAAAAAATGAAGATATTCATGGTTTATTTGATGCGAAATTTGGTCGCCCCATTTTCCGATCAATTATGTCTGAAGATACATTCCATATGGTTACTAGTGCGCTTCGATGAGGTTTCGAGTCGACGACAAATGCGCAGTAACGATAAATTTGCTCCTATTCGCGAACTGTGGGTTCGTTCGCAACAACTTCTTCCAATGTATTACAACTGTCACGAAAATGTCACCATTGATGAGCAACTTGTTGCATTCAGGCGGCGATGTTCTTTTCGACAGTTTATGACATCAAAACCAGCAAAATATGGTTTGAAGTTTTGGTTATCGGTGGACTCAAAGTCAGGCTACGTATGGAAAATACAACCATACCTTGGTAAACCTAGAAATGGAAAGCCTGAAAGGAACCAAGGAGAACGCGTTGTATTGGACTTGACAGAAGGTTTGAAAGGGCAAAATATAACAGGGGACAACTTTTTTTTTCCACATTTGAGTTGGTAAAAAAACTTCGTGAAAGAATACTTACATATGTGGGAACAGTACGCAAACATAAAACATTCATTCCACCGAAATTGCTGACTGTCAAAAAACTCCCATTGTACAACTCTTCAATTGCATTCAATGACATTGCGACATTAGTATCATACATTAGCCACAAAAACAAAGCAACGATATTAATTAGTACAATGCACAAGACAGTTGCAGTTGATGAGACTGGATCGAAGAAAAAACCAGAGATTGTTTCTATGTACAATTCAACAAAAGGTGTACAAGTTTTAGATGGCGTTGATAATGCTGCGGATCAAATGATTGGCTCCTACACCACAAAACGCAAAACAAATCGATGGCCAAACATTGTATTTGCAAAAATACTTACTTACAAAACTTACTTGATATATCCGCTTTGAATGCGTACATACTATTTTCTGAAATCGATGTCTCATGGGCTGCAGCTGATCGGAATCGTAGGAGGCCAGAGTTTTTGGCGGCAACTAGCACTTTCTTTGGCTAAGGCGCATATTATGAAACTAGAGACTAGATTACCTCAACAAGAGTTTTCAGCACAGTTATTGAAAGAAATACGAACACCATGCACAGTCTCAGTGGCCTCACCAAATAATGCTACTTCCAGTTCAGGGGCTCGAAAGCGTGGAATTTGTAATTGCTGCAAGTCTAAGTCTGATATAAAATGCTCTATTTGCAAAACTAACCGAAAAACACTTTGCTCCTCATGCAATGGCAAATACTATCGAACAAAGTAATAAATACTTATCTTTTGAAAGTAAATGTAAAGAAAATCAAAGAAAATACACTATGGACCAAATGGCCCCTTAACCTAAGATTCGTAATTCTTTATTTTTCTCAGCCCTCTTCTAAGTTAGAAAATTTAATTTTTACACATAGCCTTGTTTTATAAAAAGACCACGTGAGCTGAAAAATTAAGTCAAACTTACTTAAAAAACTTGTAAAACTTACAAAGGAAACAAACCAAAAATTGGACCAAATGGGCTTAACCTAACAGCAGAATTAAATTATGAGATCTCGAGGGGTTTTTCGTTTTAATGTGGAGTAAGTCCACTGCGAATTCATCAACTTAAATGCTAGTTGATTTGGATGGTTCAACATTTGTATTTTGTACGAATTTGATTTGGCCTTAATTTCATCTTTGACGAAAGGAACTTGTAAATCACGAAGTAGTTGTAAGTTGGTAACATACCAAGGTGCGTTCACAATCATACGAAGCATTTTGGACTGATAGCGTTGCAATATTTCGACATTTGAATTGGCGGCTGTACCCCACAGTTGTATGCCGTAGGTCCATATGGGTTTAAGGATCATCTTGAGAAAAGAGCACCTTGTTTTCGTAACATAGTTGCGAATTAAGATTGAGTAACCAGAAGATATTTCTCAGTTTAAGACCTAGAGCCTTGCGCTTCGTAAATATGTGCGTTTTCCATGTAAGACGTCTATCCAGATGCATTCCTAGGTACTTCGCATTGTTTGCTTGAGGAATTTGAGTTGTGCGTTCAATTGCACAGACGGGCAATTATTGCGCCGTGTTGTGAATGTTACTTGCACCTACTTGGTTTCGTTCGCCACAATTTTCCAGTTTTTAAGACACAAGAATATTTTATTTAAACATTTTTGGAGTTTGACTAGAACTAGGAACAAGTTAAAGGGACGATTCTGGCTAGCTCTGGAGAATAATTGGTTTGTGGCAATTTTGGGGGGTCTTGAAACGAGTCACGAAGAAACTTGAAAATCTCTGTACTCTCTGTAGTACCTGCATTAATTCAAAATCTAACTTTAACTTTTTCTTTTATTTTATATTATTGACTTTGATAGCTTCTTTTCAAAATTGTAAGTAACTGGTGTGAGTATTTCAAGTTTTCTTTTAAAATCCATTTTTCTGGGAAATATTGTATGCAAATATTTTGGAAGCTTCAGTTGATAGTAAAGTATTCATTTAAAAGGACACTTAACACTTAACGTGAAATATACAGGGTGCGCCATCTTTTATATCGGTATATGAATATTGAATAACTTAAAAAAGAACCACCGATTTCCATATGTGCAGTATTTTTATTTAATTTGTTCGTTTACAATTTATTTATACTAGTTTTTAAAAACAACATCAATCAAGTGGCAGCCACCGTTATTGTCAAAAGCAAAATGTGCCCTTTTTGCTGTGTTTTCCATCACTTTTTCGAGCATCTCAGGCGGTACATCGATGACGATTTCGGCGCGAATGTTTGCCTTGAGCTTGTCAATGGTCTGAGGCTTGCTGGCGTACACTTTGCTTTTCAAATAACCCCACAAAAGAAGTCGGGCGGGGGGGTCAAATCTGGAGGTCTGGGTGGCCAGTTAATGTCGCCACACGTCCATGGCCATACAATGGTGTTTCATGGATCTTGTGTGGATTCTCCGTCCACCAAATGTGGCAATTTTGCTTCGTAATGGCGCCAGAGAGTGTGAAATGAGCCTTGTCGTTTAACGAAAATTCCTTCGAAAAATCAGGTTCAGTGTCAAACATTCGAGCGACTGATTGGCCAAGTTTTCCAAGCGACGTGAACGGATTCATGTATAAAATTTTACTGAATTGACATTTCAAAAACATTACTCAAGTGTTTCGGCTGATAAACGTTAAAATTATTCATTGTTTTTATACCGAGATAAAAGATAGCGCACCCTGTATTAGGTAAATGAGAAATTTACAACATTTGAAAGTAAAAAAAAAAGTTTTCCCTTAGCGTTAAATTCGAATTTTAACCGGATAAAAACTGTAAAGACTAAAAACCCCATCGAATGCTTGTTTGGAATTACAAAATACATAAGGAAATCTTATTTTTCTATTCTTGATTGTGTAAAAAAAAGTTGTAAAATGTGTTGAACATGATTTTTACTTAAAATTTTTGAATAGGATTTTTTTCGGGTTAGTTATTTTTTGTTTATAAAAAGTAATGAAGGTACAGTGAACGACGGTATTATCATATTATTTTTTTTTTCTTGAAACTAAATCGAATATAATTCTAACGAAAGAACTCTTAATGTCAAGCCAACAATTTCTTAAAATCAAAACCGTTTTCGATAGTATAAACGTGTTAAAAAAATTTCGCATAAAAGTAATAAATCACTTTACACCTATTTAATAAATTCCTTTAAAAACATTTGATTGACGTTTTTATTGCTTGTATTGTACAAAAGCACAATATTGTAAAAATGGCAACAGTGACGTACAAATGTAAACAACAACACTGAACCCTTTTTTCTAGGTACACATGCACGACCCTTTTTCATACATGTACAATGTAAATAGTGTAGATATTGTATTCATATGAATGAGGAGGCAACAACAACAGCACCAGAAGTAGCAGCAGCAGCAGAAATTATGGTGCAACCAACTAACCAAACAACCAACAAAGACGAACCCCAATCGGTCGTGCGGTCGGTCTGTCCGGTCGGTCGGTGGCATGCGGTCGATGTTTGTTTGATAGATTATGTGCACTTTCATCTTTTCATCATTTTATAGAGCGCATACATGCAAAGCAAACATAAATGAAAATCGATAGAAAATAAAAAAAAAAAAAAAAAAAAAAAGAACATTATTCAGAGAATAAGAGATTCAATTTTTTTTTAGTCAATTATAAATAACAACAATACAGAGTCATGGAAATGTGTTCTTGTCAACAGGGCAGCGATGGCAGCGTTTCTCAAAAATGTTGATAGCATCAATGGTGTTTGCGACATACCCTATGACGTATGCATATTGAGGATAGCAATTATTTGATCATTTTTCTACTGCTACCTTACATTTTTCGATTCGCACTGATTTGTCCCCCATTCCTTTTCCGCTCACTCACTCCAAACTCATATGCATCAATATTTCCATTAATATGGTATGTGTTTTATGAATATGCTCGGACCGACCGATAATAGAGTTGCCCCTTCGGTTACTAAAACACACACATACGCTCATATGTATCTTATGCATACGAGTATGTATGTATTTTTGTTGTTGTTTGTTTATAGATTATTCACTCGCACACTCACCACCACTCGCCGCTACTCACCTCAGTGGATCTTTTATGTGTATGTAGCGGTCCATTGATATGGCGCATAAATTCAAAATGGATGCCGTGGAGCACATGACATCGAACGCGACCCAAGTATCACAAAATTGCGCGCCAAAGATCCAATAACCTGTAAATGGGACAGAGAAGAAAGAGAGGAAATTAGTGTAAAAAGTATAAAAAATATTGCATATTTTGTGGGGCATTTTCGGTTTTTTTTTGTTTTTTACATTTACTTCACAGTACTCTCTCCCACACTTATCTCATGCATATTGATACGAGTATGCTGTTGAAAAAAAAAAAAAAAAAAAAAAAAAGCATATGATTCCGTTTCAAATGATCTGCATGTACAATTACAATTGAGGTCAGATTGTGCTATTTTTTCATATCGATGGATGAAATTTGAATTTCTATGCAAATTCAGGGCAAAGGTTTCAATAGCTGATCTTACCTAATTCGTTCCAGTTTTATAGTCGAAAATAAATAATACGATCTCTCTGATAGATGCTCTAGAATATTTCAGGTGTAAATGTAAGGAGTGCATACTATAACGCTACTACCTAAGCGGGGGTCAAGTAACTATCAATGTACTAAAATCTATCAGAAAATCTATCTTAAAAAATTTAAGTGATAGAGAGCCTTGGTAAACTCAATAGGTTTAACCTATAACAGGATAACTGAGTAAGAATTCTGTAGCATATTGATGTGCTTTTTCGTTAATGCGATACTTAACTTTCTTGGAGGTTCATATACGAGGTGTGATCAAAAAATAACCGTTATTTTCAAATTTCGTGGGTTACACATGTTCTTGGTACACATGTCTGTTATATATGTTGGCAATACCAACCATTTTGGATTGTCAGTTTGTTTTTGACAGATGAAAAGGTTAGTCGTGTTTTGGTGTGCTCTTAGATTTTTTACTATTCGAAAAAATGGATCAAAGAAACTGAATTCAGTTTTATGTCAAAAATGAAATTAAATGCGCAAGGACATTTGAAATGTTGGCTGTGGCGAGTTGACCTTTGGCGAGTCTACTATGAGCAGAACACAAGTTCAATTGTGGTATAACCGGTTGAAGGATGTCAACCGGAGAATATGTCTATGACGATGCTCGTCCTGGTCGCCCGAGCACGTCAACAACCGATGAAAACATTGACGCAGTGAAGAAAATGATTTTGGATAATCGTCGAATCACTACACTATCGGAGAGGTTGCTGATGATGTTGGCATATCGTTCGGCTCATGCCAAGCAATTTTTACGGATGTTTTAGGCATGAACGAAGATTGTTCCAAAATTGCTAAATTTTGAGCAGAAACAACGTCGCTTGTGCGTAAGTTTTTGGCCAAAAACAAAACCGTTATCAACCGCCTCAACCACCGTATTCACCGGACTTGGCCCCCGCTGACTTTTTCCTCTTCCCAAAACTGAAGACACCGATGAAAGGAAAGCGTTTTGCTACGATTGAGGAGATATAGTAACAGAAAAATCGAAACAGGAGCTGTTGGCGATACCAAAAAGCGCGTTTCGAGAATTGGAAAAAACGCTGGCATAAGTGTATTATTTCTGAGGGGGATTACTTTGAAGGGGACAAGATAGTTGTTGATGAATAAATAAATACTTTTTGAAAAAATAAAAAGAATAATAATTTTAATAAAAATAACGGTTATTTTTTTATCATACCTCGTATACTCGTAGAATTAAGTAATTATTTTCAATAGGTTTTATCTCCATTCTGCACTTTCTAATTGGTCATTAAAAAAAACTCATACTAGTTGTTGCTTGTAACATTTTCAATAACATATTTTTCAGTTAAACTTATTAAAGAGCAGAAAAGTTCATAAGTATGGCTGGCATCAAACAGGGACAACAAACATTTCTTTGACTTTTCAGGTGAAATATATTTAAAATTTTATTTTTGGGCAAAGCTCAAATGTCACATGACTTTTGGGTTCACTAAGACAATTCAATGACGACGCAATGATTTTCATTTCGACAAATTAATTAAACTTATGACTAAATAAAGCGCTTAAATTGATTTAAAATTCCATTACAGTTTCCTTCCGCACTTCAATTCCCTTTTTTCTCGGTCTCTTTTATGCTACCCAATTTTATTATTAGTTTTTTCCTTTTTTCGTTTTACTACTGATTTATTGAATAAAAAACTGTGACCATAATTGAAATTTTACAACATGTTCAAGTCACTTAACGATATCAAAGAATACAACAGCAAAACGAGATGCAGGGCAAAAAACAAAACTGCCAGCAACTTCACAACGGATATCCGGTATATGTAAATCGCTTTTGAAGCATTTTTTTCTTCTTGGTTTTTTGTTTTTTTTTTTTTTTGTTCAGTGGTTATACTTTCGTCCTGTACATTGTTGCTCTTTCTTTTTGTGTCATTCGTTTGCTGGTAAGTATTTGGGGTGGAAACAGTACAAGAAAAGTAAACATACTCGTATGCATGTGTTGTAATAGCAGCATCGGCAGCAGTAGCGGCAGTAGCAGCAACAGCAGTAGCAGCAGCAACAACAACTACAACAATGCCATACGAACGAAGTTTTGCAATAAATTGGCGCGTAAATATGTAGATATAAAATAAAACTCTTTCAGCAGACTTGCCTTTTTTATTTTACAAAGAACGATGGGGCAACACATCAACAGAACGACCACCGGACCAAACAGTAAACGTTCACAATATTTACTGTGGCGGAAGTACACACACATACACATGCTCATGTACGAGTATACTTATAGTTATATGTATGTGTGTGTGTATGTGTGTAACTTTATAAATGGAAATGGTGTGTGATGGTGGTACTGTTGCTACTAGCTTTTATCATGTAAATTTCCATATACTACATAAGTAAGTATATAAATGATATGGCAAACTTCACACTCACACTCACACTCACACTCACACATAAACAGTAACTTTCTTACTGTTGCACCTTTATGCTATAGTACAAAGATTCGCTGCATATAAGTACTATCATTTGTTTGTATATATGGCATATACATATATGTGTGTGTGTGTTTGCATCTGTGTTAGTATGTTCGTTTATTGATAATATTGTGGTACATTATTTATCTTTATCCAGGCTATATACTTAATGCCTGTGTGTGTGTGTGTGTGTTATATAATTATATATTATAAACTCTTTCTCTTCATTTTATTTTACATATTTTACATGATATATTTTCTGACATTGTCATTGCATAAGCACAAAGTCGTTTATTACTTTCTACCTTTTGCGTGTTTGAAATGGATTTCGTCATGATTAAGGATCAAAATTCGATTATGGCAGGAAAAAAAAACGAAGAAAAGTGAGTGAAGTTGTGTGAAAAAGGGAAGTTCTGTGTTTCTATGGATAATCTGTTTTTTTGTGCATGGATGTGTGCTGTGTGTGTGTGTGCTTGTGTGTGTGTGTGCCTGTGTGTGTGTGTGCTTGTGTGCGTGTGTGTGCTTGTGTGTGTGTGCTTGTGTGTGTGTGCTTGTGCATGAATCTGTAACTGACAAAAAGGTTGTTTCACATGAATGCGCTAAAATCGGTACAGAAAGGGGGAAGGTATTGTTATTTAAATGATGCAAGTCACTTGAGACTATTCGATAATATAGAACTCACTGATGTCTCTACAATACAAATGATAATGTAAGCATCACCTACTGCTTGGAGATATTTGTAATGTTTTCGCGAATATTGTATATTTATGTATTTATTTATTTAATTGGTAAAAAATATACATTAGATGAAATATTTTTCGTACAATAATTATTTTTTGAACAAAGTTGTTTAGGCCTGGAGCCTTAAATTAGGTTTAAGTTCATTTTGTTAATTCTGGCAAACCTACCAAGCTCGATTTTCCTATCTTTACCAGGTGTACAAGTATGAAACCGATAATGACATCTCTGTATCGCTAGGTAAAACTATACATTCTGTCAAACCAAATCATTGACGCCATTTATTCGCATTTGGTTCTTCCAACATTATTCAGTTCATAAACAATCAAGTTTCATACAACAACCTATTTTTTTCGCTCGTAAAAATGCCGAATTTTGTGCCTACAAAACTACGATATGCTCTTACTGACATCATTGATTTGCTGTTTCCAATTGAAGAAATCTGCTTTGGAATCTCATCGAATGCTTGTGGAAGCTTATGGCCAGCACGCTCTAGGCAAAACACAGTGCAACGAGTGGTTCAGTAAGATTAAAAGTCTCGATTTTGAAGTGAGAAACGAAGAACGTGGAAGATCACCGAAAAAGTTTGAAGATGCCGAATTGTAAGCTTTACTCGAGACGGATGATGGTCCAACGCAAGAACAACCTGCAGAACAATTATGGTAAATGTGACTCAACAATGTATTTCTCAACGTTTAAAAGCCATGGTATTGATTTTGAAGGTTCCGCAAAGGGAAGATGGGTGCCGCATGAATTGACTGAAAGACAGCTAGAAAATCAAAAAACCACCCGTGAACCACTATGTTACTCGCCAGGTACAAAAGAAAGTCATATCTTTATCGAATCGTTACTTGCGATGAAAAATGAATCTATTTCGAGAATCCCAAACGAAATCGATCATATGATAAGCCCGGTACACCGGTCAAATCGACAGCAATGCCAAAACGCTTCGAAAAGAAGACAATGCTCTGTGTTTTCTGCGATCAGCGAGGTGTTATCTGGTTTGACCTTCTGAAACCAGATGAAACAGTTACTGGTCAACGCTACCAATAACAATTGGCCGACAAGCACCGTGCTTGTGCTTTACGCCAAAAACGTCCAGAATATAAGCTAGGCAACACAAATTGATTTTTCTTGATAACAATGCACCATCACATCGAACAAAACAGACTTGGGAATTGGTAGATTCGTACCGCTGGGAAACCCTCCCCCATGCGGCTTATTCACCAGACTTGGCTCCATCTGACTGCCACTTATTTTCATCAATGGGGCATGCGGGCACGCACTTGCTGAGCAGCACTTCGATTCGTACGAAAATGTGAAAAAATGGCTCGAGGACTGGTTTGACTCAAAAAACGAACAGTTTTTTTTGGTGATGCATTCACAAATCGCCAGAGAGAAGGGAAAAATGTGTAGCTAGCCATGGCCATTACTTTGAAAATTGAATGTACCACCATTTTTCTTAAATAAATGTGTATTTTCATAAAAAATATCGATTTCATACTTATACACCTGGTAAGTTTGGAGAGAATAGCGGGGTTATTTTGCCATCTTTAGAAATTTTAAGGGAAAATTCATAGAACATACTGTGATACTTGTGAGAGGAATGCCTAACTAGCTTAGCTACAAAAATTTTACTATATATCTATAAATAAATCAAATTATCACAGCGAGTATCACAGGTTCAACAATTATCACACCACACGTAGGTTGCAACATCATCGTCGTTGGGCCTATCGTCGGATCGGTGAAGTAGCAATTTAACGTGAGTAAGTTAAACTAAAAATTCTTAAAATATATACTTATAGTGTCAACATGATTTAAATATCTATTTATATAAAGAGTGATTTTTTTTGCTGCTTGGTTTTTGACGTTTATATTTCTGACAGTTCATGTGATATTCTTGACATGTGTCACAATAAAAAATGCTCAGTTTGGTTTGCCATTTCATCATGAGAAGACTTACGCCTGAACAATGTTTGAAAATTATTGAAATTTATTATCAAAATTCGTGCTCTGTGACAAAATGTGTTTCGTAAGCTACATCGTAAAATTGTCTTCAGCGACGGGGCTCGTTTTTGGCTCATTGGATACGTGAATAAGCAGAATTCCCATATTTGGAGTGAAGACCAGCCAGAGACAATTCAGCAGATACCAATGCATACCGAAAATTGCATTGTTTGGTGCGGTTTGTGGGCAGGCGGCACCATTGGGCCGTACTTCTTCAAAGACGATGAAGGCCGCAACGTTACGGTCAATGGTGAAAGGTACCGGTACCGTTCGATGATAACAGACTTTTTTTTGCCGAAAATGGGAGAATTGGACTCGGCCGACATGTGGTTCCAACATGACGATGCCGCATGCCACACAGCGCGCGAAACCATGCATCAATTGAGAGGCGAAGTGAATTTGGTGAGCAGTTAATCTCACGTTTTGGTGTAGTCAATTGGCCACCAAGATCGTGTGATTTTTTGTGGAACTATGTTTAGTCTCTTGCCTATAGGGACCAGCCAAACACGATTCCTGCTGTGGAAGCCAACATTGAACGGGTCATTGGTGATATTCCGGCAGAAATGTGTGACAATTTTACCAAAATTCGACCTTCAGAAAGGGCCACTTGAAGCGTAGTCGCGTGCAACATTTAAGTGAAATTATATTTAAAAATTAAATGGCAGAAATTGAATTATCGATCCAAATAAAAATTTCATTCACTTTTGTAAAATTACTGTGGTTTTTTTCATTTTCAAAATCTAAACTCTTAAAATAATCACCCTATACCAGACCACAAGAGGCAACAACTGGTTTTAAGTCTAGCCCAAACATATGGGGAGACATATCAGACTAGTTATATTGTGTTATATCTGGACACACTAGTGCAAAAACTAGTTACATTGAACCGTTTATTGAGTAAACAATTGAAATTTAATGAAGTTTTCTGGGCTCAAACAGAAATATTTCTAGTGTTTTTGACGGGAAACATGAGCTATATAATTCATTGTTGTTTGCAGCGATACATAAATCATTAACTACCATAAACCAAAGAAAAAGTAACGAAATATGCTCACTAATATTTTTCCTTAATATTATTAAATTATTTTACAGCATGCCTTATGCTGGCACCATCATAATGCCATAGAGTTACAGCTAAGGCATATTTGATGAGCCGGACACAGCTTGGCTTAAGTAAGTATGCCTACTTGTATGTATACGATATGTAGTTAAATCTATTTTGAAGGCTCAGTGACATTTGCCGTGATGGATATACACAAGTACATAAGCTCAGAGCTATATTCACATATAGAATTCTATGAGGCTGTCTTAACAAATGTTCACCTAAACTACGAATATAAGAACGTTAATATTTTACTTTACTTTACTTTTAATGGCACAACAGCCCATGAAGGGCCTAGGCCGAGCTTTTCGCATCCACTCATGTTGTGCGTGTTAGATTTGTACATGAATGGAAGGGACCTACAGTTTAATGCCGAATCCGAACGGCGAAGTGAAAAGCTTTACATAGCAATTTTTTACTCTTGTAGTTTTGCCATTGCCTGCCAAGAGGTGGTGCCGTGTAGAAAAATTATTTTTTTTATTTTTTGATTTTGCCTGTGCCGAGATTCGAACCCCGGACACTCTGCGTAGCAGTCCAACGCACTAACACTACACCACAGAACGTTAATATACTATGTATTATATATGAGAAGTAAGGTCAGTCAATTACAACTAGTAAGATAAGAGCGGTATATTTGTGGAGATTCTGTGTGCGGCGTAGCTTAGCGTAACACACACACACACACACACACACACACACACACACACACACACACACACACACACACACAACAGCTGTCCACTTTCAAATTGCAGCTACGCTAATACTTTATGAATGTGTTGGAAAATGTGCTGCATAGAATTTCTTACATTAATCCAAGCTACTGCTTTCTTCGTCATGCTGTTTTTCTTAGCACATTTGCATCTTACATCTCTAACAAAATGGTGCCAAATTTCTCATGCAAATATTCTGAATATTTTCTCAACCGCGCCAGCTTGGGATTGCTTGCCTGCTAGCCTTGTTGCTCGATTGTGAGCTTCTTGTTTCCTATGTATTCGGTTATTCTATTCTAATTTATGTATTTTAGTGTACGCCATGCAACACAAAAACTTTCTTATTGTAATTGTTGCTGTTGGCCCAGCCAGCGCCAAGCAATATTATGCAATCAACATAAATGATAACAACAAACTTTGAGAAGAGCCTCAAGCAACATATTTCATTGTTCACAATACACAAATCCCGTAAGGAATGATAGCAGAGAATATTAAATCATAAGTAAGTTGAAGTGAAGAGTATGTTTGTGTTTGTGAGAGAGAGAGAGAGAGAGAGTGAGAAATGGAGTGTTATTAAGAGTACGTATGTTGATATGTGTGTGAGTGCTTTCAATTGTTCTTGAAATCTTTTCTAGTATTTATATCTAGTATATATATATGTAGTAAATCTTGTATGTAGACATAACTTAATTTCTTTGGTTACTGTGTTCAAAAAAACACAAACTTTTCTTCAATCTGTCAGTGTCAGTGTCATTGACACTAATCCAGGAAATGCTATAAATGTGGCAATAAATAAAATACTAAGTTAAGATTTACAAATGGCGCGACACACACACACACACACACATATACACGCTATCAATGCTTTGTGCCACCTCTAAAAAAAAAAACACACACACACACACACTCAACTACTGACAAAAGTAAATACACATACATACATCAGTACATGAGCGTAAAAAGGAGCGAAATATAAATCAACAATTTTATTTCACTACATACAGTGGCGAGCATTAATGGATACATGGTGGTCATATTTGACTTTGAGTATCTGTAAAACTTATAAAAATATAGTACACGAATCGAATTGGAACTTTCGCCGTTGATTTCTTTATTTATGTTTAAAAACAGGAAAATTATGAGTAAGCCATTTTCAAAATTATAAAGTTAATGTAACTTTTAGTGCTTGCAATGAAAAAAGCCAATGCACGTTTCGTTTTCCCTATATGGCAACGCTAATTTTGAAAACAAGAGCAAATGAAATTTGGGGATTCCCTTCGAGTGAAGTTACCGTTTTCTAAAAAAAATTGATGAACTTGTCACAGAAATCATTGCCCGACAAGTTTGGATAGTAACTCGTTTTTACATCTTCTATGAGAATCTCCATTTTCGAGGAAAAATTAAGAAAATATCTACAAACTTGGAAAACCAAATTGTTGAAATGACAAAAACAATGATTCAGCACGAAAAATTGCTAAATCACTAAATATTTGCCACCGTACAGTGCTTCAAGTTAGAGAAAGACGCAATGTAAGCCCACCTGAAACCAAAAAATCGCGAGCATGATTGCTTACCGATAGGGATGCTCGAAATATGGAGCGCCTCATGATGTCCAAGCGGAAGACAACATCAAAAGAAGCTGCAGCGGCCATAAACAAACCCGTTAGTGAGTGGACAGCACGTAGAGCGCTTCAAAGAATTGGACTAACAGCGTCAATAAAATAGGAAAAACCAGCACTGTCAACGAAAAATATTGCGGCACGTCTAAAATTTTGCAAGGATCACAAGAATTGGATCGTAAAAAATTGGAATAGAGTAATTTTGTCAGACGAGACTAAAATTAATAGGTTACAGTCCGATTTAAAGGAATACTACAGGCACCGTCCTCATTTAAAAATTGTAAAAGCACCAAGTGAAAGAAACCATGAAGCATGGTGGAGGCAGCCTGATGGTGTGGGCCTGCTTCATTTGGTGGAATGAAGGGCCATTGGTGAAAATCGATGGTTTCATGAAAAAGGAATACTATCTTCGCATGTTGGAATCGAATCTGCCAAAATTTATGAACGAAAGCGCTTACCCTGAAGATAAAGTAATTTTTTAAAAACAGGATCGAGCCCCGAAGTAAACGGCTAAAATTGTTAAAAATTTATTAATAAAATAACCAAAAACTTCAAACAATAAAGTGGCCTGCCCAAATCTCAGACCTAAATCCTATTGAAAATTTATGACTCTGCTAAAAAAAAAAAAGGATTGGCACGGTACGAAAATGCACCAACAAATTTGAACAAGCTTTGGTCCCGAGTTCAGACTGAGTGGAGCAGTATGCCACGCCAACTCATCGAAAAATTAGTTGAAAGTATGCCTAAACGTGGTGGTCGCTGTGGCGTAGTGGTAGTGCGTTGGACTGCTACGCAGAGTGTCCGGGGTTCGAATCTCGGCACAAGCAAAATCAAAGAATCAAAAAGTAAAAAAAATAGTTTTTCTAAACGGCAGGCAATGGCAAAACTACAAGAGTAAAAATTGCTATGAAAAGCTTTTCACTTCGCCGTTCGGATTCGGCATTAAACTGTAGGTCCCTTCCATTCATGTACAAATTTAACACGCACAACATGAGTGGATGCTAAAAGCTCGGCCTAGACCCTCCATGGGCTGTTGTGTCATTAAAAGTAAATTAAAGTATTCCTAAACGAGTAAAGAGTATTATTGAAGCCAAGGGTCTTTGGACTAAATACTGAAAATATGATTTCTTTTTTGGGTTGTCTTTATTATTTCCTATATTTTCTAAACGTACAAAAGTGGATTCATTGGCTTTTTTCATTGCAAGCACTAAAAGTTACATTAACGCTATAATTTTGAAAATGGTTTACTTATAATTTTCCTTTTTTTAAACATAAATAAAGAAATTAACGGCGAAAGTTCCAATTCGATTCGTGTACCATATTTTTATTGGTATTTTTACAGATACTCAAAGTCAAATATGACCACCATGTATCCATTAATGCTCGCCACTGTATATTGTCACAATAAATTTCTTTAGCTGAATGTAGCAAGTTATGGTATAAGAAGTGCGTCATTGTTGTTGTTGCTGCTAGTTTTGTGTTTTCCTAATTCTTGAATACTTGAAGCTATTGAGAGCTTAAATTCCTTAGCATAAAAATATTTATGTAGTTTAAGTATTTCTCTGCTTCCACAATATGTCGGTGGACGTTGTGGCCGCGGCTACACTAACACATGCATACACCGCATAATGTTGCATGTGTATTGAGGTTAAAGCACAGGCATACGAAAAAAGAAAGAAACATCAGGAACAACAACGACAGCTAGCAGCGGGGACCATGTATGTGCAGTGGCGGAACAATTTATTGCATCATCTTCGTTTTGGAAGTTTTTTTTTTTTGTAAGTATGCCAACTATTCCTCGTAAAACTAAGCAATAATTTTTTAATGCCTACATAATACTTACTTACTTTTACTTTTAATGGCACAACAGCCCATGGAGGGCCTAGGCCGAGCTTTTCGCATCCACTCATGTTGTGTGTGATATATTTGTACATGAATGGAAGGGACCTACAGTTTAATGCCGAATCCGAACGGCGAAGTGAAAAGCTTTTCATAGCAATTTTTACTCTTGTAGGTTTGCCATTGCCTGCCAAGAGGTGGCGCCGTGTAGAAAAAATATTTTTTCTACTTTTTGATTTTGCCTGTGCCGAGATTCGAACCCCGGACACTCTGCGTAGCAGTCCAACACACTACCACTACACCACAGCGGCCTACATAATACTAGTTTTCAATAAATACCTATAGTTTTTTTGATACATTCAACATACAGGGTGTACCCCTATGAATGTAGAGCATTGTGTTGATTTGGAGGGAAGATTGATAGGTGGGTGGAAGAAGGAGGGAGAATGAGAGAGGAAATGCAATTACAGCACACCGATAAAGAGATAGACAGCCATTGCGGCAAGTGTTATGCCTTTACCCCAAATAACGTCAGTTTTTTTTTTACCAATGCGACTTTGATCGCAGGCATAGCTTTTCGCATTCGCTCAGGTTTTTGCTCCTGCGATTGATAGGTACAATGGGTTATTGGGAGTATGTAGCCATGTTACTTTAATTTCTTTACTGCTAATTTCACTCACCTTACGGGAGAGCTACTCGCTTGCGTTTATGATTAAGTCTGACGACCACACCCTCTGCCCTAAGAAATAAACTTAGGTACACCAATGTGATTCATGGTAACTACTTACAAAAGTAAATACACATACATACATCAGTACATGAGCGTAAAAAGGAGCGAAATATAGATCAACAATTTTATTTCACTTAGTAGGGACATAAATACTGTTACAACATTGAACTGCTTTCACCATGGAGTAATCAGATAATGAGAACCGTATCGCTGTTACACTTAGCACTTTTTAAGTGTGAAATGAAGAAAGGCGATATTTTCAAACTCGGGATTAGTCGCATGTTCGTCTACCGATGCATAAAACTGTTTGGGAAGACTGGAGATATCAAAAATGGTTACCGTTCAGGAAAAATTTAACAAGCAAAATGATAGGGTGTATGCACGCTCATCTAAGGAAGCATCTCAACTGATGCCACGGGTCGGAAAGGGTAGTAGTATTTCCCTGCTTCCACAATATGTCGGTGGACGTTGTGGCCGCGGCTACACTAACACATGCATACACCGCATAAAATGATAAAATGATAGGGTGTATACGCGGTCATCGGAGGAAGCATCTGAACTGATCCCACGGGTCGAAAAGGGTCATCACATGGTAAAACATCAATATGTCTTCAAGGAAAACAACAAACATAAAAATACTACTAGGGTCTTCAATAACATAAACTACCGACGACGTAGTTTAAGCTAATGAATCTACACACAAGTTCGGTCATATTTATTTGTAGCACGTTCGCTTCTCATTTCGTTTAACATCGAAATTTTAAATCTTAAATGAAAAAAAAACTGCTTTTAATCAAAAGTGAATTTTTGTATTACAAAATTCTTTACTTTTCAGCAAATAAATTTGTTGGAATCTTCAAACAAATAAACGAATTCTTAAATTAATCACAAAACCTTCTCTAAATGAGTTCAGTCTTAAAATAAGAACCAACGGTCTCGATTCTAGAGAACATATACATATTCTTTAAGTTAGAAGAAAACAATCTTAAAATTTACCTTTATTGTCAGTATGGCATTAAGTAATTTCGTTTTTGTTTTAAGAATTTTCAAGCTTAATAGAATTTCATCAGCGACAGAGCTTCACGGTTTTCTCGCCCTTTTTCCCTCTTGAGTGTACTCTAAATTTTTCTTATGGATTAAAAACCCAAGAAACAAAAACTTTTCACACACATTTTACGTAATTAGTCAGTTTAAGAATTTTTACTCAGACACCAAAGACGAAGGAGTTAGTTCTTAGGTGGAATAGATATTGTTACACAGTGTCTTTCGCTGACACTGAAGGGCCAAAAATAACACGAACGACATGAGTGGATGCAAAAAGCCTAGGCCCTCCATGGCCTCTTGTGCCATTAAAAGAAGAAAGAAAGAAGAAGGGTCAAATTCTCAAAAAACTCTTAAACGGACAACAGATTCTTAGTCTGTATACCCAAATACCCATTTAAACCCCTTTTACCTATTCTAAGTATTCTCAAGCAAAAAATTTTAAATTTGTCGCTCATTTAATTTTGATTATTAAAGGGTGAAACAGAACAATTTAAGAATTTTTGCGGAGACATTAAGAACCAACCGACAGTCTGATTTCATTCAAAGCAGTTTATTAAGAATTTTTTAAACTATAATTCACTCAAAAAATTAATTAAAATATTGTTAGCAGTTGCAAAATTGTTTGACATTTTTCTTAACGTTCTTAGTTAGAGACTGGAGTGTATGTTCGGTGACTACTGCATAGGCTTGATTCCATCGATTTCGGTATTCAACATAATTTGTTTCATTGTAACCCAATATCTTTCAATAGGCCGAAGTTCCGGGCAGTTGGGAGGATTAACCTCTTTTGGGACCACTGTGACGTTATTTTTCTTATACCATTCCATAGTTGACCTGGTGTAGTGACTTGTGGCTAGGTCTGACCAAAACAAAGCGGTTCCTCTGTGTTGTCCAATAAATGGTAGAAGGTGTTTTTCGCAGGTATTCTTCTATGTAAATTCTGGAGTTAATTGTTCCAGTCGTCGTAATGAACGCCTTGCTCTGTTAACCGCAGGTTCAAATATAGCTTGCCAAACCATGAAGCGTTTTGGAAATTTGGTATATTTTACCTACTTTACTTTTACTTTTAACGGCACAACGGCCCATGGAGGGCCTAGGCCGAACTGTTCGCATCCGCTCATGTTGTGCGTGTTATATTTGTACATGAATGCAAGGGACCTACAGTTTAATGCCGAATCCGAACGGCGAAGTGAAAAGCTTTTCATAGGCAATTTTTACTCTTGTAGGTTTGCCATTGCCTGCCCAGAGGTGGTGCCGTGTAGAAATATTATTTTTTCTACTTTTTGATTTTGCCTGTGCCGAGATTCGAATCCCGGACACTCTCCAACGCACTACCATTACACCACAGCGACCACATTGGTATATTTTACTTCAGAGTATTTTCTGGGTGTTGCTATCCTATTCTTTATTGTGAAGTAGGCATTCCCATGCAACTGGTTGAAGTCCGCCTTACAGAATCAAGCAATCGAATTTGATTAGGTAATCATCATACAACTTCCGTTGCTTCCGACCGGTCAGGTACTTTCGACTGTTTGTAGGTTTGTAGTTGATTGCGATGCACCAGCTGTAGCTGCAACAACTCGAGTCGACCTCGTGGGATTAGCCCGATATGTACGAACAACATTTTCCAGCATTTCTGGGATATTTGAATTATTTTTTCTGCCTCACCCTTCGGTTCTGCAGATGGAGTTTCCCGCGTTGTAGTTGTAGTTGTTTATGATGCTGTGCTTTCCCGTGTTATACTTAGTCTAGACGTCGTCTTATCAGTCAAGTGAAATGCCCAGTATTAAATTGCGGCGCTGTTCTTCTTGGCTCGACATGGAGTTAAGTAGATCGAAGATGAAAATGACTAATATAGAAAAAACTGCACTATTTACAGATACTTTCACTTGAAGATAATGGGGTCTTAACTACTGACAATTGCATATAATGGATACGTAAGAATTCTAAATATTTTCTGGTTCACACCCTTTTTTAAATTAAATAAAAGGAAAACTATGCCCATAAATATAAATCGCTGAAGAGCCTTTTTTAAAATGAACAAATTAAATGCCCATTACAATAAGAGGCATAATAAATTTGTTCACCACTGTACGAGTATGCTGAGAGTATCGCCGTTTTGGCTCTGGTTCTCATTCTCTCATTAGCATTGCCTTGTACAAGATGGATGGATGTATGCGTGCGTGCATGGATGCCGCCATTCGACATGTGACCATGTTTGTGCTTGAGTGTCTGCGTGCAAGTGAGCGAATGGTGGCGGTGGCGGTGGCGGTGGCGCTGTCGCTGGTACTCGTCTGCATACATACAATGTGCGTACATGTGTTATCATCATTTTGCTAGTTGTTTTGTAAATTACTTGTTGTCAACATTGTTTTGTGGCATTGTGTAACCATCAAACACATCTATGCACAGCGGCTGGTGACACAGCTGACATTTTGCCGCAATCACATTGTGCATATTCTGCGAAGGAGGCGCAGATATGAAGAGGAAACTCACTATCTCAATTCAATTATCCGAATTATGGAATAATTGCATATTTTATAAAAGAAGGTTAAAATTTAGAAATGTAAAATCAGAAAATGACATATGATATATGATTTACTATACTATATATTTAACTAGATTTGTAGGTAAATGAATATTCTTGTTTTCAAATTGTCTTAAATTGAAGTGAATTTCCGTGTGACGTGAATTTCCGTGTGTGTGACGTTTTTTTTTGTTTTGTTTTTATTGATACATTCAACACTCAGGGTGTACCCCTATGAATGCAGAGCATTGTGTTGAATGGAAGGAAGATTGATAGGTAGGAGGAAGGTTGAGAGAGGGAATGCAATCACACAGGACACCGATAACGAGACAGATAGCCATTGTGGCAAGTGTTATGCCTTTATCACAATGAACTTCTGTTTATCCGTGCCGACTATGACCGCATGTAGCGCCAAAAGTCAAGCTTTTCGCATCCACTCATGTTGTGCGCGATATATTTGTACATGTATGGAAGGGACCTACAGTTTTATGCCGAATCCGAACGGCGACGTAATACTACTCCGAATAACACTTACCTAATAGATCATTGACTCCGGCAAATGTCATCACCAACGATGCCACGAATAAATCTGCTATCGCTAATGATGCCAGAAATAAATTACCAATGCGGCGTAGGCTGCGTTCTGTGTAGATGGCAAGGCAGACGAGTATATTGCCGGCAACCGACAGAAATATTAAAACTGACAAGAATATGCCTGTAAATAAACGAAAAATTAACACATATGGTACATAGATGCTACGATATGAAGTGTGCGTGTATTGATATGCGATGCAAAACGAAAAACATTGAATTCGTGATATATTCGAAAAAAAAACAAATATATGCTAACTTTAATTATACAAAGCAAGCGAAGCGAACATTTTCTTCAAGTCAAACGCTAATCAGATGCGGGAAGACATGCAATTGCTGCTATTGAGGGTGTTTTAAATGTATCATGAAACATGCAACAAATGAAAGGAGAAAAACAAAAAAACAAACAAAAAATATATGCAACATGCCAATCTTCCTATGCAGAAAACAATCAACAACGTGCAACGTCAATAAAAATAAAGGCGAACTAATTTGTTGTCTTGTTTCCTTTTTTTAGCGACTTTTCTTTTGCGTGATTCTTGAAAAACATTCAACGACATTTACTTTACCAACAACTAAAATTGACACAAGAGACACCGCATCGGGATCCTCACCCACTATTGTATCAGCTTCTGATGGATTTATCCATGACGTTTCATTATAGTATGATGTTACCTGCAAATGAAAAGAATAGCATATGATAATTTAGATTCAAATACTGCGCTGAAGGTAAACTTTTATCAACTGAAACTGAAGCACAATAATAATTCTATGTACCATGTATTTCTATTTTGAGAGCATGCCTAGTTTTCAATAATAAGAAGTAGACATTTATAAAGGTTTCTTCATATGTGAGATATTAAACTACTTCAATGAAACTAATAAATCAGTCACTAAAAAGTTGAGTTACCGCTACTACAAAGCGACGTACCATATGCAAGTGACAGGCTTTGCTTTTTTACTTCAATTTTAGCTTTTGAGCTAGGTAAGTCAACCTTTTATCATCAATATTCATTACTAGGTAGTCAACTCACTCTTTAATAATCTTAGAATAAAGCAATTGTTAAGAGCCAGGGAAAAATAGTTTTGGTTAATTGAGCAGAATAGTTCGGTTGCTTCTCAAATCATCCGGAGAAACGTAATAGCTTAATAGCGCCTTTCTGATATCATTACCCGAAAAAGAAAAGCTTCATTGCTAAGCCAATGAAACAGGTCTACAAAATCCTTTAGTCAGATCACAAAATTTCAGCAGAATGTTGAGTGGGACGGTAGCAACCTCTTCCGCTGGCAAATGGTTTGCCAGAGGTTTTGAGTCTACTTATGTGTATCATGTTAGAGCTGAGCAGTCACACAGGAAGTGTTCGAGAGTTTTCAACTTTTAGACCACCAGTTTACATCACATTTTAGCAATTTGAAGGTGTCCTACAAAATTGTGGAATCACATGTGAATTTTCATCCCTAAGCTTTGACATCATGGAGTCTGTCTGCAGCCATGTCGATATGTGAGCCTCGTTGACAATGTACCGGCAGGGAATGAAACTTGCGCCTCAAAAGCTGTAAAAAAGCTGTACTCATCCTAAAACCGGCAAGTTATTCCTGCATTGTTAGCGAAACTAATTCATCAGCAGTAAAAGTTCTTTCAGCAAGCGAAGATATGACGCCAGTGGCTGGAACAGCAATTTCATCAGGACCGGCAGTTGACCGGGCAACAGCAGCGGATTTATCACACTCGTACATAGTAAGAACATCAAGCGTGAAGGCAATGATAGCAGTGGTTGTGGTCAGGCCTGGGGCGAGGGACGAGGGGAAAACGGGGGATTCCCCAGAGCCCCAAGTTTTTTCCCGGGGTCCCTGTTAGTTACACTTCGGTGCAATATTAAACCGTTTCGCTTCAGCTTAAGCATGCATGCCCAAAGAGGCCCGTAGTTTATAATCTTCTTATAAAGGGTTATTTTTTCAGAGTAATTTTACAAAAGTGAATGAAATTTCTATTTGGATCGATAAATTAATTCCTGCCATTTACTTTTTAAAGATAATTTCGTTTAATTGTTGCCCGCGGCTACGCTTCAAGTGGTCCATTCTGAAGGTCCAATTTTGGCACACTTTTTCACATATTTCGGCCAGAATCTCACCAATGACGCGTTGACGCGTTCAATGTTGGCTTCCAAAGCAGCAATCATGATTAGCTTTTCCATATAGACAAGAGACTTAAGATAGCCCCACACAAATAGTCTAACGGGGTCAAATCACACGATCTTGGTGGCCAATTGACAATTGACTGCACCAAAACGTGAGATTAACTGCTCACCAAATTCACTTCGCTTCTCAATCGATGCATGGTTTCGCGTGCAGTGTGACATGTGGCACCGTCCTGTTGGAAGCACATGTCGGCCGAGTCAAGTTCTTGCATTTTCGGCAAAACTAAAGTCTGTTATCATCGATACCTTTCTCTATTGACCTTAACGTTGCGGCCTTCATCGTCTTTGAAGAAGTACGGCCCAATGATGCCGCCTGCCCAGAAACTGCACCAAACAGTGGAATTTTCATGAAGCATTGGTATCTGCTGAATTGCCTTTGGCTGGTCTTCACTCCAAATATATTCACGTATCCATTGAGCCAAAAATTAACCTTAAAAACGAATCCTCATCCAGCATTTCTAAGGCC
Organism: Palloptera scutellata; assembly: GCA_958295655.1. NCBI lineage: Eukaryota > Metazoa > Arthropoda > Insecta > Diptera > Pallopteridae > Palloptera > Palloptera scutellata. The sequence continues at coordinate 44,082,661 of OY282450.1, read as the reverse complement.
CATTTACCGAAAATTCGACAATATGGTAGATCGCCTGGCTTCAGTTCTTGCACCAGCTGTATTTTGTATCGTATTAATCTGAGATCTTTGAGTAAAATCTTCCAGGTGGTTAAATAACACAAACCCAATTGCTGCGATCGGTAATCGGCGCCGGATGAACAATTCGCGATCTTCTTCAACACTGGCGGATACAGCAGCAATATTCTCTTCGGTATGTATTCTATGGACAAAATTTGGTGGATTAATGTCCAATAAAGTGAAACTGTTGCGAAATTTGGTCACAATGAGCTGAATAGCCTGCTCCATACCATAAAATGGACGTAGCTTGCGAAACACATTTTGTCACAGATAATGCCGAATTCTGATAATAAATTTCAATAATTTAAAAACGTTGTTCAGGCTTAAGTCTATTCATGGCAAACCAAACTGAGCATTTTTTACTTTGAAATGTAAACGTCAAAAACCAAGTAGCAAAAAATCACCCTTTATAAAGGAAAAAGAGGGATATTGGTTGCAGTTGGGTAAGACAAAAATGGCTGAAAGAGTCTCATTAAAAGGAAGACGATCCTTTCAAATGAGCCTGCTAACAATCCAGTTGATAATTAACTCACATTAACTTAAATGCCCAAACATGACGAGTTCACTCTTTTACTCGTCAACTAATTTGTATTTGATAACTTTTGAGATAATGGCTTGGATAGCGGATTGAGTACCAAAGGGAACTAGTTTTTTTTCTACTGATTGCATAAGTAAAAGGAACGCATTTTGATACATTTACCATACATTTTCCAAGTAGCTAATCTATTCTCAATGACTTTAAAGTTTCTGGTCGATGTCAGTATGGGTGAATCTAATCTATGTATAAGGTACAGTAGTGGGTCAAGTAGCTTGTGGAATTCGTACGACTCAGTGCCAATTAGGTTTCTTTTTAGTATTATCAGCATATTTTCGGATCTTAGATTAGATCAGGCCAAATCTTGACAAACGCCTCAGAGACATTAAGGAATAAAATAATAATAAAATAAAATAAATTCTTTAGAAACAATTTGTTGTACTTATTCTAAAGAACAGTAATTTTCTCGAAAGTCAATTTCGTGAGAAGATATTCTTTATTTTGTGTCTAACACGAGTACCAAGCTTATTGGTCCATAGAAGCTCACAAGTGCAGGATCCTGACCAGAATAAATGTGAAATGTAACTTTTTTCTGGAATCGGATTAAGAAGAAATAGTTTGGATTTACAGACTCCTGCTAACATTTCAGTCGCTCACTTGAAAGTCGTTACACTTTTCAACATTGCCTGAATCGTCACTGCCCTATATCAACGATCATGAGCTCTTATGCTCATCGCTTTCGATAATGACAACACACTACATATCAGGAATACATATTCTTCCTTATAGCCTCATTCTCCTTCTTACTTATGGCTGTATTTAAGTACTACCTACTTTTAATATTGGAAGTAAAAAAGCAAACGATTTCTTCAAAGTGAAATGCCAGTTCGGCCCTCTTTTTTCATTTTGCATAATAAACATAAAGGCGTCAGAGTAAATATCTTAAAAAATTTTTTGCATAAATTTCAATGCACAAACTCATTATAAGCAGCTTCAACTTAAAAGAAAAATGTATTTGTTAGCTTTTCGAAGCGGTCTCCTTCTTAATACACTCTACTCTCTACTCTCTCCCTCTTCTTCTTTCTCTTGTTTTTGCTAAAATTTGCTCATTTGTTTCATTTGCCAAACAAAAATATTTGCTTGTTTCTGTGTGTGTGTATGTGTGCGTGTGTTCAAAGTAGACGTCAAAGGCGGAGCGGTTGAAGAAGTTTTGGATTTTATATAATATATTGTAGGTATTTCCAAGAAGCGTAAAAAACAAAAGTTTGGTATTTTTTATTATATACTTTTATAAAGGTTAATATAATTTTTTTGACACTCTCCATTTTGTCGACATCATTTGAGGAGGAGAGAGGAGAGATGCGGCAGAGCAAGGACGACGGGAACGACTTCAAGTGAGTAGAAGCTAAACAAGTTGAAGCTCATTAGCATCGCTTGCAGACATTTTCAAAAAGTATTTTTTTTTTTTTTTTTTTTTTTTTTTTTCGACTTTTTCTACTTTCATGTCGTTGCTTCACACATTTTAAGAGCTATTCTTTGTTCTTATATATTTTTGCTATTCAATGGAGACTAGCTCCAACGAGCAAATGAGGTAAGTGAAGTTGTTCGTTTTTGGTTTTGTCCTCTTTGCCGGCTGGCAAGGTGGACAAAACTTCCGACTCACTTCCGGCTGACTGATCGTGGAAGTGCGTGGGGTGCTATAAGTATAGCCACTTTTCTATGGTTTTACTTAGACATGCTCTTGCGTGTAATGACAAGTCATCAATCATTTTACAACTTGAAAGTGAAGCAGCAGCAGTTGAAGAAAGTAAGTATATGAGAGAAAACTAAAAAGGCAGCTGCTTCCTGTACCCACAAACATCCTCAAATAACTTCATATACAACAATTTGAGTCAACAAACAAAAATTTGTAAATTTATGTATTTATTTGGTTTTTGTGTCCTAGTCAAAATATTTTCACGTAAAAATAACAATTTGTTAAAAGAGACAGAAATTCTGTTCTGTTTTTATGAACTTCTTTGTGTGCTCTTTGCCCCAATTTCAGGCAATATTACATATACATACATATTTAGTTTGCGGCCCTCGAATGTTTGTGGTCAGTGTAGTGTGTGTTAAAGAGAGGTGCACTCACTGAGGTTGCCTGAGCATGAGGGGCGGTGAGTGCGGGAGTTGGCATACTGGTTTTCGTGGTTGTATCTGCTTGAGTACAAAGAAGGATGATGTGGAATGGCAGAAGTGTGGTCTTAACTTTAGCCTTTGTTTGATTTTCTCTCAATTTTGTTTAAAAACACACACACACACATGCATACCTACTACCATATATTCATAATTAGGTAGTTGCTTCAGACTGTCAGTGGAAATGTGGTAGCCTTTCTAAGCACATCCTGCAAAACCAAATCGATAATTCTGCATGCTTGAGTAAATTTAATTAGTTTCGGCAACCGCAATGTCGATACAAAAGTAATGGAAATTTTAATTGCACTTTGCATTGGCATACAAGAATTGAATGCTGTAGCAATAAATTCTTAGAAAACTAAAAGGTTTACCTAAAATCAATTTCATTTTACTATTACCAATATGAATTGTAGATTTTAGTGGTTGATTTATTTTGGTGGTTTTATTCAGATGTGCAGTTTTTTTCAGAACTTTTAATAATTTTTTAATAATTTTAATATAAATTTGGTAGCCTGTTAATATTCACAAAACTATGTCACCACTAAACCGATGTGGACCGTGAGTTTGTTGCATGGATAGCATTTGTGTTTTAATAGCTAACGTCTCGGTAATTCTCTTCAATGGAAAACTAATTTAAATATGAAAATTCTGTATGAAAATATTATGATCAAGGTTAATTCAAATGAATTGTATACCATAATGTAAATGTAATGTAATGTAATGCTGCCAAATAGAAAAGATATTAACATATTGAATGAAATAACATACTCGTAGTGATAATTAAGAAATTGACACATACTCTAGACTTACAAACATCACACATAATCTCTGGGGATTAAATCGCATTAAGTTATAAGTACATAGAGAACTACAGGCTCTCTATGTACTCTCTTGGAATCGGTAGTCGAGGAAGTTGAATTAATTAACGAATGTCATATGACATTTCATTTTCTTCATTATTCTTCTTTAGTTTTATATTTCTGCTCTCACACTTCTCTCTTTTTCTACTGCAGTCGTTCAGTTGCAAAATTCTCCTAACGTATGTATTTACATTTTCGACAGATGCAAGCCTGTCGCTCTTTATGTGTTTTATATATAGCTGGTAGACTCTAACAAAAATTACAACAACAAAAACTCAATGCAAGAGAGATGCATGGGGCGGATATGAGCGTGAAATGATGTGCTGGCACATATAATCCATAATATAATCCGTTGAGAGCAAAATATACAACCGACAACTTAAATAACTTATATAATATCGTTGGTGATGTGGCACATACACAGAGTAATCGTATACGTTGAGGTGACGTAAGAATTTGGCAAACTTTCAACTTTTGCTTTAATTTGAGAGTGTTTGGTAGAGTGAGAGAGAGAGCGACAGATACTTACTTTACTTTTTTACTTTTGATGGCACAACAGCCCATGGAGGGCCTAGGCCGAGCTTTTCGCATCCACTCATGTTGTGCGTGTTATATTTATACATGAATGGAAGGGACCTACAGTTTAAAGCCGAATCCGAACGGCGAAGTGAAAAGCTTTTCATAGCAATTTTTTACTCTTGTAGGTTTGCCATTGCCTGACAAGAGGTGGTGCCGTGTAGAAAAATTATTTTTTTTACTTTTTGATTTTGCCTGTGCCGAGATTCGAACCCCGGACACTCTGCGTAGCAGTCCAACGCACTACCACTACGCTAGCGACAGATACTAGCTGATTAATTTACCTGCAAAAATATCCGTTGGCACCGTATGCGTATTGTGTTGCCTCTCTTCTTCATTTCCTTCATGCCTGTTGGTTACTTAGCTCTCAAGCACACAATGGATTCTATGTGCCAGTACCTTTCGGCCTCTCTCTCTCTCTCTTTTCGTGTTCTCTATTGTATGTAATGACTTTTTTGTTGTTGCTTTTCGTGGATAATTTATTTATTATTTTTTTATTTATAATTTTGTTTTATTTATTTGAAGTGGGGTGGTTCGATACACGATCGCCAAAAGAAGAAAAAACATCGAAGAAATATTTAAAATATATCTTAATAATTAAGCCCAAAGTCAAAACCAATTGTGACTTCAAATCCTACAAAGTGATTACAGTGCCGAATCAGGGCAATGATATGGACAGACTCGATATAACATACCATATGCAAGAAAGGTGAGCGTCGATATTTTATGATATTTTGAGGGATGTTTACGGATGGACGAAGCAATCAGTGTGAAAGCCAAATATACAGTTTTATACAGCTAAGTTTAAACTAAGTAAGAGGTGAAGGAATTGATAAGCGTAGCCTTCTCTTGACGGACGAACATATCGTTCTATAAGTTACTCATCCCATCATTATGTATTGTATGACGTTGAGACGTGGACAATGACGACCAATGATAAAAGACTGTTGGAAGCATTCGAGGGGAAGATGTTTTGCATAATCTATGATCCAATATGTGGTAGCTGTGGCGTAGTGGTAGTGCGTTGGACTGCTACACAGAGTGTCCGTGGTTCGAATCTCAGCACAGGTAAAATCAAAAAGTAGACAAAATAATTTTTTTACACGGCACCACCTCTTGGCAGGCAATGGCAAACCTACAAGAGTTAAAAATTGCTATGAAAAGCTTTTCACTTAGCCGTTCGGATTCGGCATTAAACTGTAGGTCCCTTCCATTCATGTACTACTTTAACACGCACAACATGAGTGGATGCGAAAAGCGAAAAAGCTCGGCCTAGGCTCTCCATAGGCTGTTGTGCCATTATAAGTAAAGTAAAGTAAGTCATATATGCTGCCGGTACTGCTAATAAGGTTTTAAACTTTGTTGTGCCGGTTTTCGAAAGATATAGATAAAATAAATAAAATAAATAAAATAAATAAAATAAATAAAATAAATAAAATAAATAAAATAAATAAAATAAATAAAATAAATAAAATAAATAAAATTAATAAAATAAATAAAATAAATAAAATAAATAAAATAAATAAAATAAATAAAATAAATAAAATAAATAAAATAAATAAAATAAATAAAATAAATAAAATAAATAAAATAAATAAAATAAATAAAATAAATAAAATAAATAAAATAAATAAAATAAATAAAATAAATAAAATAAATAAAATAAATCAAATAAATAAAATAAATAAAATAAATAAAATAAATAAAATAAATAAAATAAATAAAATAAATAAAATAAATAAAATAAATAAAATAAATAAAATAAATAAAATAAATAAAATAAATAAAATAAATAAAATAAATAAAATAAATAAAATAAATAAAATAAATAAAATAAAAAAAATAAATAAAATAAATAAAATAAATAAAATAAATAAAATAAATAAAATAAATAAAATAAATAAAATAAATAAAATAAATAAAATAAATAAAATAAATAAAATAAATAAAATAAATAAAATAAATAAAATAAATAAAATAAATAAAATAAATAAAATAAATAAAATAAATAAAATAAATAAAATAAATAAAATAAATAAAATAAATAAAATAAATAAAATAAATAAAATAAATAAAATAAATAAAATAAATAAAATAAATAAAATAAATAAAATAAATAAAATAAATAAAATAAATAAAATAAATAAAATAAATAAAATAAATAAAATAAATAAAATAAATAAAATAAATAAAATAAATAAAATAAATAAAATAAATAAAATAAATAAAATAAATAAAATAAATAAAATAAATAAAATAAATAAAATAAATAAAATAAATAAAATAAATAAAATAAATAAAATAAATAAAATAAATAAAATAAATAAAATAAATAAAAATAAAAGTGTAATATCGTTGAACGTATTGACTTTTAATGGTTAGAAAATAACTCGGTAGCTATCATTTCGAGTACTGAGTACAAATATCGTTTTGATTGTAAGTATTAAGTGTAAGTAAGGATTGCATTCTGAATAACTTAACTTCCTACAATCAGGTACTATCAATTATTTTGAGAATCAAGTACTTACTTCAAGAATCGATTCTATCCTGCTTTATTTTCTTTACATTTATTAATATTTAATTTAATTTTTTTATTATTCATATTTTTTTATTATTTATATTTAGTTGTATTTATTTTAATTTTTTTTATTATTTATATTTATTTATATTTATTTTAATTTTTTTATTATTTATATTTAATTATATTTATTTATATTTATTTATATTTATTTATATTTATTTATATTTATTTATATTTATTTATATTTATTTATATTTATTTATATTTATTTATATTTATTTATATTTATTTATATTTATTTATATTTATTTATATTTATTTATATTTATTTATATTTATTTATATTTATTTATATTTATTTATATTTATTTATATTTATTTATATTTATTTATATTTATTTATATTTATTTATATTTATTTATATTTATTTATATTTATTTATATTTATTTATATTTGTTTATATTTATTTATATTTATTTATATTTATTTATATTTATTTATATTTATTTATATTTATTTATATTTATTTATATTTATTTATATTTATTTATATTTATTTATATTTATTTATATTTATTTATATTTATTTATATTTATTTATATTTATTTATATTTATTTATATTTATTTATATTTATTTATATCGATTTATATTTATTTATATTTATTTATATTTATTTATATTTATTTATATTTATTTATATTTATTTATATTTATTTATATTTATTTATATTTATTTATATTTATTTATATTTATTTATATTTATTTATATTTTTTTATTATTTATATTTAGTTATACTTATTTTAATTTTTTTTATTATTTATATTTATTGATATTTATTTATATTTATTTATATTTATTTATATTTATTTATATTTATTTATATTTATTTATATTTATTTATATTTATTTATATTTATTTATATTTATTTATATTTATTTATATTTATTTATATTTATTTATATTTATTTATATTTATTTATATTTATTTATATTTATTTATATTTATTTATATTTATTTATATTTATTATTATATTATTTGCCAAATTTTTTTCTTTTTGGACAAGCAACATCTTGTTTTGGTAATTCTCGGTTACCTTTTCAAATATGAGTAACTTAGTATATGGATTAGTGAAACACAAAGATTTAATACTAAGATCACTGATGAGGAACCATGGGTGGTTGCGAAAGCATCGTCTGATCAGCCTGTTCTATAAACATCTCTAACAGCTCTATGGCAAACCGAATGTTCATTAAGCCTGTTTAATACACTAAATATAATCTAACTAGATGAACTTACCAAATTCGCAAAAAAAAACCATTTTGCAAATTAAAAAACAATTCAACATAGTTTATATTATAAATAAGTATCAGTAAAATGGTAAAATCGCACTAAACACTGTCGTGGTTGCGATTATTCTGCGAATAATTAATATTAAATTCCTAATTTCAATATTTGCGATCGAATCTAAAATTAATTTCTCGTTTTCACTATGTAGAATGTTTTATTCTCTATTTTTTTTTTTTTTTTTTTTTGTATAATACATAAATTTAGCACACGTTTTCAACACATGTGACCGCACAAAAAGAAATAAATGTGACAGAAAAATATACACTATGTATATTAGTGCTAAATTCTAAAAATTTAAATGCACATTTCGTTCATGATTAAATTTGTGTAAGAGCGCTCTATCTGCTGAAATGTGTCAAGTCTCATTAGGGAAACATGTTAGCGAAACATTACTTATAGTTGAATTGTGTGTGTGTGTGTGTCTGCGTGTGGTCTGTGTGTGTGTGTGTATGTGTGTGTGTGTGCCTAAAGAGAGTGAATTGTATAAAAATGCTCCATATCTGCGAGAATATTTAGTTAAAATGGAAAAAGGGAAAAGAACAGCAGCAACAGAGGAAGCAGCAACATTTCCTGTTGTCATACTTTACTTAATTTAAATAAATGGAAACCAAAAATACAAACAAAAAAAAAAAAAAAAAAAAAAAAAAAACGCGGAAATTACGAATTTTTGTTGTTGTTACTTTTACAAAAAAGTGCGGAAATAATTCAAAGCATATGAACACAAATGTATGTGTATATGTGTGTGTGTATGTATGTAAACCAATGTACTTACATACAATGTACATACATTAAAGTGTCTTTAATTGAATTTCGGTTGTTCGCACTTCAGAGCGTATGAGTGACATGTGTTTTCTAAAATTGATTTTGAACATTTTCCCCACAAATACATACTTACAAAGTTACACACACACACACACACACACACACACACACACACACACACACACACAGACACACACACACACACACACACACACAGACACACACACAGACACACACACACACACGTCTATCAAAAGCCAAGCTTATATGTTGTGCGCCCCGGCAATCGTTGCAACGAGCGCGAACCGCATTTAATTGCTACAAATTTAAAATGAATATTTTAAATGGCTTCAATGGTACACATCACATTGCCATTGTTGCTCTTGTTGATTTATTTTGCGGTTTATTTTTTTTTATTTCCCACATTTAAATGAATGTACCTTTTCATATGTATATGTGGTTGCTAAATACTTTTCATTAAATAACATTAAGCAGTTTAATGCATTGTAAATAAATACGGGAAATGCAATATAAAATAAATAAATTACAATAATTGCTTTTGTTATTTTATGCACTAAAGCTTAATTGAAAGTAAACAGTATGTGCTGCTGGGCCGCAATGTTGCCAACAAAGCGAAATGCTGAAACGTTGTTGCACTACTATGTATGAATTATCATTGATGGTATTAAGTAAATAAAACCTACTCATATGCCCACTGGGTTCAGTAGCACACATTATGTAAATGCATTTAATCTTTAAGGAGTCAGGAGACCAACAGCAAAAAAAAAAACATTTTCAATTTTCATATTTAATTTCTCATTTCAATTCAATTGCGTATTTCTTTATTCACCTTTCATGCGATTTCATTTTCACAAAAGCAGAAAAGCTTTTGTAAAAATAAAGTAAAATAATTGAATTTGAAAATTCATTTAAAAATTAAAATCAGCAGCTTCCTTCAGTTAGTTCTGCTTCACATTTCACATCTACCCAATGTCAATATCATTTAAAAAGCTACACACTTTCCAATCTACTGTTTACAGTCAGGCAGCAAGTCAGCCAGCCATGGGGGCTAGTCAAGCCAATTCACCAGGCAGCTGCTTCCGCTTAAGCGTAGAGTAGATACTTATATAGGTCTCGGTTTGTGGGGGGTGTGAGTGTGAGTGGGAGTGTGAGTGGGAGTGTGAGTGTAACCTAATCGCTTTCTTAAAGCACACTAATTATAAGTAGCTCTGAAAATATATACGCATTTTCTTTAGCTCTTCGTCTTCGTGATATTCATTGGACTTTTCATTCTCCTGTTTCTCCGTCGTATTTGTCACTTAAATAAAAAAAATAACATTTCGCAGTGTTCTCTTGTTTCCGCTTCCGGCTTCCGTATTCAATATAACGGCATTTTCAGCAAAATATAACTATGTACGTTGCTGGGCTCTATGTAAGAAGGCGACAGGACTGGAGTTGTGCAGAGCGCAGTTGAATGCCAGTAGCCTGCCTGGAATTTTACTGCTCAGCATAGACAGTGCAGAAGAAATATGCTTCTTGTTGGCTATCAGCTCAAGAGTCATTTTCTTCTTCCTATTCTTCTACGGATAATGTCACGTTCTTCTCTCGTAATAAATTTATTGTTGTATTAGCACGTTGCTTGTGTTTAGTTTCATTCAAATTGCATTTTATAACTAGCTGCCGAAGCAGAAAGTGGAAACAATAGACATATTTTCTTTTTCGTCTCTTCGTCAGTCATAAAGCTTAAATATTTATTCGAATGATTGGATTGGAGACTAATTTAGAGAATTCTATATAACAAGTTAAGTGACAAAAGTGAGTTTTATACATTTACGATATCGTGATTAATGTCACGAAAATACAATTTATCTCTTATAATTCATGCAACGAATTTGGAGTATTCAGTGATAAAAGTAAGAGGAAATTAGACGCCATTGATTTTGAAGATATTGATTGAAATTTTGTGCTTGTTCGTGCTCCGTCTTCTGCATAATAATGTTGTCATCGAACTCTCAGACAACATCATGACACTTGTCATATATCAATGTCCAACCGAGCTATGAGAGTTAGGCTCGGACAGTGTCAGTGTCGGTGTCAGTTAATTATTAGCGGCAGGAGCAGGAACCTTGTGATAAGATAAAGTGCAAAATATTTAAATTCATTGCTGTTGGCCAAGTCACTTCAATAAACTCTAAAGGCTCTATGAAATAATCAAATGCCTACGGACACAGCATGCGGCAATCAATCAAAAATATCCTTCAAACAATTTTTTTTTTTTTTTTAGCTACATTTCGCAGTCTTTATTATGGTAAAGGTATAAAAGGAATTAAAATGTCCAAATAAATTCTTGTAATAATATTAAATTTCAGCTGTTGCTAATCTAATAATCTGCTGCTGTTGCGATGTCGCTGCAATTTTTTGTTTTATAGTATATTTTTGGGTATTTAGCTATGAACTCATAAAACTCATGAAAAGTATTTGAATTAACGTGACGTAAATAATTTATTAACTTTTTGGGAATTTTTCTTTTAAAACATTTGCAACTGTGCAGTAAAAAGGACTTAAAAGATTTCATCGTACACGAAAGAATGTGGGAGTGAGCGACAATAGCTGAAAATGAAAATTGTAGACTTAATTAAGTTCGACATGCATTAAAAATGGTCGACAAGCATTAATGAAATAATTTTAGGAATAATGCAGTGACAATGGAGCAATCAAAAGCAGAGGAGCAGCAACAGCAGCAGTATGAGTGACAACGGTAACTATGACAACCGCGAGGAGGCAAGCATAGGAAATGGAAGATATTCTACAGTGCTTTGAAAACCATTGCGTTCCATTGTTGTTATGGGCAGACGATGATAAGCAAAACTTGCTATTAGTCTTTATTTACAGATGCGATGTGGGCGCGTGTGTCTCGCCAGTGTTGTTTTCATGTTTCCATTCCAGTGTCTCATTTAAATAAAATAAATTTGAATGTTGTCATAACAACAACTAAGCTACTGAACAATTAAACTGTCGAAATGTGTGTGTGTGCGTGTGTGTGTGTGTGTGTGCGTGTGTGTGTGTGTTTGTGTGTGTGTGTATGTGTGTGTGTGTGTGTGTGTGTGTGTGTGTGTGTGTGTGTGAGTGAGAGCTAAAGGTGTCAATAAAAGTGAAACATTAAAAGCAGCTTTGATGAAATATCAACAGCATTTAATGTAAATATCAACAATAACGCACAGCAGCAACGCCAGCAACGCCAGCATGACACACAAAAACAACTTTACTATATATACTTACTTAAATAAATACAACAAAACTAAGTAGCAGAATGGCAAAAGAAAAAGATAACACTTAAGCTCAATTGCACGTGTAAACATTGAATGTCGGAATTATGGTTTAAATGTAACAGTAATTTTTAAAACAGCAGAAACACTCACAAAATACGTGCAATTAGAAAAAAAAAGAAAAAATAATTTACAACAATAGGTCCGTACTACGGACAATACCAGCAGCAGTAGCTAGAATCGTTGTGGCAACAGTAAGGGCAAGTGAGTTTTTCTTCTACTTATTGTTTTCTTTCTACTTATTGTCTAAAAAATGTCTTTACACATTTACACTCCATGTTGCTTAAAAGCGAAAAAGGAACAGGAAAATGTTAGTAAGTGAATGTATAAATTTAAACGGATGGACAGAAGCAGAACATGAAGCAGAAACCACAGACAAGGGCTAGAGATGTTGGAATATATTGGTAACAGTTACTGTCATGCAGCAATAACTGGTGATTGCGCGGAGTGTTGCCGAGTAACAGTAACAATTTCCTTGACTTTTGAGAAGGAATGTATAAGTTAAAAAATTGTGTAACTTAAAATCCATTAATACTAGAATTTCCATTAAATGGAGATTCAAAATTGGATGGATCACTGTGAAAAAAACGAAATTATTGTGAAATGATCAGTTTCCAACTTATAAAACCAATGAACAAAAAAACATTCTCCTGTAAAATTCACATTTTGGTGATCATGGTTCGAAGCCAGAAGAATGTCAACTTCCATTCTCTCTTTGATCGAGTAACAGAGAGAATTTTTGTAAAATAAAATAATCTGTTAAATGACAGTCAAAGACCCGAGAAAAACAGATCGACACCCATCATCTATTTGTCGATTATAAAGCCGCCTTCGACAGCACGATTAGGGATCACTTGTACGCCGCAATGTCTGATTTTGGTATCCCTGCATAGCTCATTACTTTACTTTACTTTTAATGGTACAACAGCCCATGGAGAGCCTAGGCCGAGCTTTTCACATAGCCCATTCGTCTTTGCAAAATGACACTGACCAACACCACCAGCGCATTGAAAATTGGAACAGACCTCTCCGCACCATTTGATACCAAAAGAGGTTTCAGACAAGGTGACTCCCTATCGTGCGACTTCTTTAACCTTATGCTGGAGAAAATAATTCGAGCTGCGAACATCGACATCTCTGGCACTATCTTCTACAAGAGTGTCATGCTGCTAGCATACGCTGATGATATTGACATCATTGGCAAAAACGCTCGAGCAGTCAGTGCAGCATTCTCCAACCTGGAAAGGGAGTCTCGTCTCGAAATACCTTGTGTCAACAAACAAATAGTCACGGTGTCTTGTTCAAAATGTCACTGTTGACAACTACACTTTTGAAGTCGTCAAGGATTTCGTATATCTAGGATCCAACATACACACCAACAAAAATGTCAGCCTTGAGATCAAGCGGAGACTAACTCTTGCCAACAGGTGTTACTACGGGCTCAGTAATTTAGCAATTCAGAAGTAGAGCCCACTCTCGATCGACGAAAATAACACTCTATAAGTCCCTCATCCTTCCCGTCCTAATGTATGGCGCAGAGACGTGGACATTGACCATCAATGATGAGAGGAGCGTATCGTTCGAAAGGAAGATACTCCGTAAGATCTACGGACCAGTATGCGTGGACGACGTGTATCGAATAAGATGGAACGCCGACACTGACATAGTCAAGCGTATAGAACTCCAGCGGCTTCGCTGGCTGGGTCATGTTGAGCGAATGGAAGCAAGCGCTCCGGCTAGAAGGGTGTTTTATTCGAACCACGGTGGAGGAACACGCAGAAGGCAGTCACTGTATGACAGTCACTGTAATTTTCCAAGTAACAGAGTATGGATCTTAAGGTTTTTAGTCTAACATAATTAGAAAGCTAGAAGCGGGAAAATGGTGAACACTTCAGGCTGAATGCCCGTCCTCTAATTTGATCACATGTTGTGAACAGAAACCGGATTGATACAGTATGTGAAATTGCAGTTTTTGATTTAGAAAGTAACAGAGAAAGCTCAGGGGACGCCGTTGCGTAGTTGGTAGTGTGCTTGAATGCTACGCGGACTGTCGCAGTTTGATGCTTAGCTGTGTTAAAAGTAGATAATTAAAATTTGTGATCACAGCGCCACCGCTATGATCTTGCCACACCACCAATGGCAAACCGTCAAGAGTAAAAATTGCATAAGAAAAGCATAAAACTGTTGATCTCTTCCAATCATAAACCATATAGCCATGGGAAACATTTTATACCAGAAAAATTTTTAACACTATTTCATTCTCTAGAAGAATTTAAGATTACCATTGAAGTGATCATCGAGTGCTTAAGACCGAGTAATGGATGCTCTTTATTGATTGATGTATTTTTCCGCCGGCGGAGCCCTTTTAGCTGTCAGTCGATTTCGTGGAGCCCTTACGTAAGAATAAAATCGCAAATAAAATGATTTAAAACATTAAAAATGTGTCATTTTAGCAGAAAGTAGTTGTAGCAACTTGAATAAATTTTAGTTACAGGGCGACTCGACTATCAATAAGTGTAGACAACTTTCGTCGCGCTGTTGAAAAAGTATTGTAATTGTTCTGCAATTTTATTCATTCTTGTATTACGTAATCGAGACTACATCTGATTTATGGAAATTTTGTGTGGTCTTGATTTCCTTTATTTATTTATTTAACGATGTCAAATAACCGGTAAGCTATCAAAACATTGCGCCAGCTGGGCAAACGCAGTTGTGAAATTGTGCGGCAGCTTTGCATTGCTCGTTCGTTAGTTTCGTGTGCAGTTTAAGGAGCTGAGTCATGAAGGTCGATCGTTCAGGAAGAGGCAGAAATACCTTCATGAAATGCAAAATCGTTCAAAAGCGAATGCAGCTTAATTCAAAGGTTTCCATGAGAAAAGTTGCTCACGAAACTGTCATCAATCGTGAATCAGTTCGACTCATAGCAAAAAACGAACTAGGACTCATTGCTTTTAAGCTCCAAAAAGGCAAGGTACTTACGGTTGAAAACAAGCGCGCGCATACGACTCCAAAGAAGTCGCCTACTTCGACATTGAGCCACAGCAATTGGATGGGAAAAGATCGTCTTCACAGATGAAAGTTTGTTTACTGCTGAACAAGCGCAGAACCGCCAAAATCACAGAAGCTGGTCAAAAGAGACTCCTGGACCATCATTTGTCATTCAACATTATCAAAATCCGCAATCCATCATGTATTGGGGTGGGATTTGAGCAAATGGCAAGACTCCTTTGATTTTTGTTGAGCAAGGAGTCAAATCAACCAGGAAGTGTACCGGCGTGAAATTTTAGAGGCTGTGGTACTCCCCTAAGGCCTGACAGAACTTTGTCGTTAATCATTGACGTTCCAGGAAAACTGTGTCCCAGCTCACAGAGCCATAATGACACAAGAATGGTGCAGGGCTCAATTTCCTGATTTTATAACATCTCAAGAATGGCCACTGCATCTCAATTTGATGGATTAAACGTCATAAAAATTTTCAGTCCCTTTAACAGTCGTTGCGTCGTGGATGGAAAGGGTGTGGTAACTTCGAAATGTTACCTTTTTCATCGGTTCTTGTTTTAATTATAATAATTTTTTTATGTCCAAAAGTTTTGTCGACACTTATTAATTGTCCCGCGTATGAATTGGAAAATTAAATGTCATCATAAAAGTAAAAGCAGTTACATGAATTTTCAAATTAACTCACTCTTTTAAAAAGTGAAAATAATTCCGCGGAGCTCCTGGAAAATTTGGCGGCCCCCCTCCCCCCCCCCCCCCCCCCCAAACACCACGGAGTACAAGCTGAATAACAATGGCCTAGGGCATAGAGTAATGGGTTTGACCTTCAAGAGGATTAATAAAGGAAGGCACGATTTCTGTTCGGCCTTCTCTCTTTATCTATCTCGAGTTCCTCTTCTAGAAGGAACTCGATTTTGTATTGTATCTAAATAATTGTTAATGATACTTCTCTACCTAATTCTACTATGTAATTAAATATATTTCTTATTTTGTTTCTATTCTCATTATTACACAGTGCGACCAAATTTACGGTTTTGGATTAATGCTGGATTGTGGGAATGCTTGAATTATAAATAGAAAACAAATTTGTGGAATTTACACAGAAGGATTTGTTGGCCCAAGAAAACAAATATACCTTATTACTCTCATTGGAGTAGTAAAGGAGTAATCGTTATAATAACAAGTAAAAGTTTATCCTGTTTATTTTGACCCCAATTTGAATGTAACAATCATGATAGGTAAGTTCAGGAAAAGAAACAATATTTTCCATCCCTAATAAGAAAAATAATGTCTACAGAAAGTGTGAGCGGGAGGGCAGTTTGTGACATGGTGTGATTCAATGGATGTAGTAATTCAGCAAAGTGCTGCCGCTGTTCATTTTGTGCTATTGCTTTTAAAACGAAGCTACACTGCTTAACGGATCCGGTGGCCATTGTTATATGAAACATATACACACGCCCAATTATAGTGACACGCTTGACTTCAGCTTGCTACTTCATCATATTTTATATACTATTTTACTTCTTATTGCTACTTGAATGTGTTGATGCCTTTTTTTTTGTTATCCTTTTAAGAATTGAAAGAAGCTCATTTCATTTCCTTTTTAATTCGTTTGCTTTTGACTTTATATTATATGGTTTTGAAATGATTTTTCACAACCAGTAATTTCATTTATTTTAATACAGTTTTCCAACAATTGAGTTAAAACTGAGAAACATAAGCTTTTAGATGTTCATAAGTTGAATTTTAAGTATCTATTTGTAGACGTGGATAAAATAAGAACCATATTTAGATTAGATTAGATTAGATTGAAACAGGGGCTGGCCACAAGGCCAGCACAGCTACCTAAAAAGGCCTATTATGAAGACCCCATTGAATATCATAAGAAACTCTTCCCAGGCTTGTAGCATTTAGAAGGGCTAAGATATCTCTGGAAGTCATATTCCCATTTCAACTGTAGTAAGGTGAGGAAGGCTAAGCCTTGCAAGCTGTGCCACAGTGGCACAGAATGTGCTCTGCTGTTTCCTCGTGTTTGTCACAAAATCTACAGAATTCGCGACGAATTAGCATCGAAAAACATGTTAGCAAGATTTCTCCTAACTGGGCAGTGTCCAGTGTAAGAAATTCTGTGGCAGCTTGGATTCCGCTTCTGTTTAACATCAAGAATTGTTTTGTTCTTAACATTAAAACACTTGGTATAAATGATTTTTCTTGTCTGAGGTCCCGTCCCAGGCAGCCTGGATTTTTCTGTTCGGCTATGTGCTAATATTGAGCTTGAGAATTATAATTAAGTTTATTTGTTTCTCTTATTGCTTTAATTCAATTTATTATAGCAATGGTTGTGATATGGGAAAGAGTACTTAAATATTTCTTCCAACTGTTTATGATCATAGAAAATCTATAGTTCCTACAAATTTCAAGATGATGTAACCACAAAAGGCATTCTTTGTTCATATATTCCGGTGCTAATGGATTGCTATATGCAAGCCTTATCAATATACTTACATAGTGCAGAGAACCTGTTTAGGAATTGAAGGTTGAAGTAGAATTTGAATATTATGTTTACATATTTACTTTAGTTTCTGCTAACACTTGCCTAGTTTGTACTTTTTCTCTGTAAAGTACTTAGTAAATTAAACGGCTTCAGATTAAAAAAAAATATTTATCTGGAAGTGAAATACTTAGAAACTTTACTTTACACAAATATTAGAAAGTGATCTAGATAAAATATATAATATTTTGTCTTTAATGTTTTGAACATAAATACCTACTCTCTTGAAGAATTGTGACACTGATTGTGACACTCATATGTAGTACTTCGATCAAGAAAAACCGAAAAAAAGAAACTTACGAGCAGGAATGTTTTTACAAAAGAGTCTGTCTATATTTTAAGAAGCACTTTCTTATGAGTACTGTACATGGAAGTGTTGGACCGAGGTGTAATACTTTATATATTGGCTCCTTTAAGTGCGACAGGAATTTGTATGCGTACGTATGATACATACATACACACAGACAGAGTCAAACACATAGGAAAGCCTTATCATGTTGACAATCTTGCTTTATGCAACTGTGCCGGAGAGTATGTGTGTTTATCTTTATGTACCTACATTTGAGCAAATATTTTCATCGCTTTTGTACAACAATCATTCGTTGTGGAAGACACAAATACACTCCTATCGACACACCCACACACTTACACATTCGCTCACTTTAATTTTTGGACAAATTTTTTCAGTTTCTTTTCCAGCTGCTCGCTTAATCCCGACAGTTGTTATGGCATTTCCTTTATGGAATGTAAGGCACACTACACACACACACACACACATACAAACATCTATTTACGAGTACAATACATTTCAGACGTTATGTGGAAAATGGAATGGAGCTTTGAAGCAACTTTAAATTGTATTGTTGTTTTTGTTGGTTTTGCTGTTAAATCGTGCCTAGTTGTTTTGGCAGCAGGAGTTTGGATTTTATTAACTGATTTTGCAATTTAATAAAATTGAAATATTGGAATTTAAAATGTGGGTATAGGATTAAAGAAATTCCATATTACTCATACGTCATGTTGTGCATAGCATTTAACTGTAGGTACATTTCAAATGGTATTTTTGAGTGAAT
This sequence comes from Palloptera scutellata, assembly GCA_958295655.1. Lineage (NCBI taxonomy): Eukaryota > Metazoa > Arthropoda > Insecta > Diptera > Pallopteridae > Palloptera > Palloptera scutellata. The sequence continues at coordinate 44,063,850 of OY282450.1, read as the reverse complement.
TTAATTAAAACAAATGCCAGCAATGAAACCTTTACAATATATCTTTAAAACTTTGCCGCTATAAAACTTTTACAGTAAAATAATTAAAAATCACTCATACGGCATGATGTACTGAAATTTAAACTTTAAATTTGATGTTCCTTTCTGTTTCATATTATTATGAAGCTCATAAAATATAGGTGTGCAGTGGTGGGTGAGTTTCAATATTTCACTTAAACACACACACACACACACATGTGGCCTCACGTGTCTTTCTAATATTAGCATAAAGTCATATTCTCATTACAAATGTAAAATAATGTTGAAAAAACGAAGTAAGTTTTCACGTACATGTGAATTTATTTATGTATGTATATGTATTGCATTATGCCTTAGGGAGTTAAGAAGCTGCAAAAATGAAAATAAATTTAACAATATGTACATAAATAATTATGTGCTGTGAAAACTTTTCGCGCATATTTACACACATGCATACATGGTGCTTGAGATTTTTTTTATATTTTTTTTTAATACGCAGCTTTCACACGTAATTTCCAGGACTATGTGTGTAGGCTCCGAATCTCCTATTCGCTAGAGATAACTAAGGTTTTCTGTGGAAAGTACAAGTGTAAACACAACCAATTTATATGATGACAAGAATGTCGATGTGAAAAGCTCGGCTTAGGCTGCCCTTGCCCTGTTATCCAATTAAAAGAAGAAGAAGACCGAATTTATAAAAACTAAAGCTTAAACAAAAGAACGAATTTTTCTATTGACAATTAGCAAAAAAAAAAAATATTTGTATTGTCAACTATCTCACCTTTTTAATCTAATTATTCACCAATCTTAATCACACATAAATTACTCATCAATGAGAAGGTAAAATTTATCTATTTAATTAAACAAACTAACTAAAGAAGAAGAATATTTAATATTTAAAACATGCTAAAATATTCATTCGCCTTAATAAAAAAAAGCTTTCAATCCTATTTTGTGTAGTACTTAGTTAAGTAAAGCATAAGAAATGCCAATAAATTGTCTACTTAGGAGAACTTTTCCCTAAAAGTTATAACAATAATTTTTTTCTAATCATTGGCCTCATCATCAATGCCCCAAAGGATAACCCAAAAAGTTATGTATGATACACATATGCATGAGTATGGGAGAGTGTATAGAAAACATTTTGGTCATTTAGCATATTGCATAATTAATTATGTTTTCTCACTACAACCTAAGTTGTGCTGCCACTAACAATTTGTTATGAAAATATGAAGTTTTTAATTTTCACCTACTCATACTGAGTCAACCATATTCAACCATGCATAAAAGCAAACAAAATGCAGCACACAAGCTTATATGCATACACCTACACATTCATATGTGCGTAGTAATTCTAACACAGAAACACCTCATGGCAAAGTGATGCTCAAGTGTCTAAAACGTCAAACGATGTGTGTGCTATGTAAATAGAAATACAAGCATACATACATACATACATACATACATACATACTCGTAAGAGTGTATGAGTATGTATGCATGTGTGTATGTAGTTTAAATATTTACAAAATTCAGGCAAATGTACACTCACACCCTCTCTTTCTCTTCCACACATCCTCGCTCAGCTCACTGCCTCTCTTGCTCTTAACATTTTAAATGTTTACTTGACTACTCGAAACGACTTATTTTATTCGTTACGTACACCAAAAATCTCTTCACCCAAAAAGCTACGCACATATTCGAACGTCAATTATGAGTAGCATTGAAACATCCAAACTCATTGTTGCATATTGTAAATATTGTAAACATGGTAAAATAACTTCAACAAAATTTATGTTAAATTTATAATATTCCATCCTTCAGTATTTATTTGAGTTATTTATTTAATATTTTTTTTTTTTTGACACATGTTGATTATTTCAATTCCATGTAATTTCTATTATGTGTCATATTTAGATTTGCATTTTACATTTAACAACTAAATTTGATTGTTATTATTATTTATTATTACATGTTGTGAAATGGAGAATTGTTTGACCTGAATGCGTTATTATTTTAATAGCTATAACTGCAACAAAATTTTCATTTGTTAGAATTTACAATTTAGCAATTGTTATATCAAATAATTTATGTATATGAGTTTTGAAAATTATTTTTTTTTATCACAATTACTTGTTATAACGTTTTAGTAGTTTCAGTATTATTTTTCCTAACCTAGACATGAATATAAATATCTAAACACAGGCCTAATGAACCTTTGATTAGGATGGGTTAAGTGAAAACTTCCCCAATTACTTACATGAGGGAAGCCACTAATGCAATGTCTACTTTTTGAAATCACTATCCGATTGTTAGTTAACAGAAAATCTTCATTGCTATTCAAGTTACACAAAAGTGTACCGAACCATTTAATCGGATCACAAAATTTCAACAGAATGTTTAATTCAATGTATGTAGCCTTTTCAATACCGCAAAGAAATGGCTTTCTAAAAGTTTTTCATCAGAAATCATTACACGAGGCACCCGGTTTCATTACATGCTATCGCCCAGATTCCACTGTACCATTCAGTTAGTTATTTGTGGCAAAATTTGTTCAGTTTTTGGTGATTTCTGGCGATTATATTGAGCTACATCATTCTTGACGTCGCCAAATTTGTTAAGCATCCTCATCTGAAGAAAGATTGTTGGAAGAACTGTGAGCAAATTGTTCTTTTCCAAAAAATTTACCAGGTTTTTTACCATTGGCGCCACTTCTTCGCATTTTGTTCTGTCAACAATATTCAGTTCATAAACAATCAAGTTTCATACAGCAACATATTTTTTTCGCTCGTAAAAATGTCGAATTTTGTTCCTACAAAACTACGATATGCTCTTACTGACATCATTGATTTGCTGTTTCCAATTGAAGAAATCTGCTTTGGAATATCATCGAATGCTTGTGGAAGCTTATGGCCAGCACGTTCTAGGCAAAATACAGTGCAACGAGTGGTTCAATAAGTTTGAAAGTGGCGAGTGGCGATTTTGATGTGAGAAACGAAGGACGTGGAAGACCACCGAAAAAGTTTGAACATGCCGAATTGTAAGCTTTGCAAGCATCGATGAGGATGATGGTCAAACACAAGAACAACTTGCAGAACAATTAAATGTGACCTAACAATGCATTTCTCATCTGATACTGTTTAAAAGCCATGGGATTGATTGTGTACGTCGGAAGAGGGAAGATGGGTGCCGCTTGAATTGACTGAAAGACAGCAAGGAAATGTTGCTCGCAAGGTGCAAAAGAAAGACATATCTTCATCGAATTGTTACAGGCGATGAAAACTGGATCTATTTCGAGAATCCCAAACGTTTGCAAATTGAACAATGTTTGCAAATTATTGAAATTTATTAATAAAATTCATGCGGTGTAAAAAAAAGTGTTTCACAAAGGTACGTCCATTTAGCGACGAGGCTCATTTTTGGCTCAATGGATTCGTAAATAAGCAGAATTTTCGTATTTGGAGTGAAGACCAGTCAGAGGCTCATCAGCAGTTACTAATGCATCCCGAAAAATGCACATTTTGGTGCAATTTAGGGGCAGGAGGCATCATTGGGCCGTACTTCTTCAAAGACGATGAAGGCCGCAACGTTATGCTCAATGGAGAAAGGTACAGTTCGATTATAACACTTTTATTGGCCGAAAATGCAAGAATTGGACTCGGCCGACATGTGGTTCCAACAGGACGGTGCCACATGCCACATGCTACACTGCACCCGAAACCATGCATCAATTGAGAGTCGAAGTGAATTTGGTGAGCAGTTAATCTCACGTTTTGGTGCAGTCAGTTGGCCACCAGGATCATGTGATTTGACCCCGTTAGACTATGACTATTTTTTGAGGAGCTATGTTAAGTCTCTTGTCTATATTGTCTATAGGGACTAGCCAAACATGATTACTGCTTTGGAAGCCAAAGACAACATTGAATGCGTCATTGGTGAGATTCCGGCCGAAATGTGTGAAAAAGTCGACCAAAATTGGACCTTCAGAATGGACCAGTTGAAGCGTAGCCGCGGGCAACATTTAAGTGAAATTATGTTTAAAAAGTAAATGGCAGGAATTGATTTATCGATCAAAATAAAAATTTCATTTACTTTTGTAAAATTTCTGTGTTTTTTTTTCATTTTCAAAAACTGAACTCTTATAAAAATCACTCTTTATTTATAATAAAATATATTTGACTAATGCTTTCTAATATCTTCTACATTTTTAGTTTTCGCTTGCCATTATGATCTTTAGTGTAATTTATAAAAATTTTCGTAATTAAATCTCATATGTATGTAAGTATTTATTGAGGATTTGAACTTATCAGTTGTGACTTTTGATAATAAATAAATATTTAATTCTTATGTACATAAACAGACAAAAATGTTCAAATACGAAAAATCTTCTTATCTTCGACAGCGAGCATCATTTTCAGTTGGCTAACTGCTTAATTGAAGCATTCTCTTCTTAAATCACCCATATCCTTTTCATATAAATTGAAATAAATAAATGAAATCAATAATATTAAACTCTCACCCTCATCAATTTTGAATATTGCTCGTCAGTTTGTTTTTCTTAAGGTAATCACAATCTACAATCACAAGCAAACGAATCTTATTTCTTTGTGGCTTAACAAAATGTCGAATATAAAATAATTTAAATTTACATTTTCCCGATTCATTTTCCATTTAAGAAATCTTTCCAAATCAAGAAATATGTCAGGAATTTGTCAAAAGTAAATAAAAAGATAAATGCATAAATGCAAAAGAGTGAATATCACAGTTTTTAACAATCGAGTTTTCAAACTTATGGTGAGGAAATAATTTAAAAGACATAAAATATTATTGAATAATGACAATAGAGAAACTAACTTTTGTTGCTTGTTTGATTTCCCCACTCATAGTATTTCACTTACACAGATTGTTGTAGACGCACACACACACACATACACACACAAAAACACAGATAGACTCCAACTAAAGCACAGATGCATTTCAACATGAATAAATCTAACATGAATTTATGTTTCCTTGCAGATATTGCATTCATGTGGGTATGTTTGTGTGTGTGTGTGTGTGTGTGTGTGTGTGTATGTGTGAATGTGTTTAAAGTAAATTGTTGTGTTCCAAGTACATTGACAGCTAACGTACATGGATGTACATAGTTTATGTCTGTTGTTGTTATTGTTGTGCTTCACTTGCTGCTTATCGAAATGAACTAAAAATCTGCATCAATAATCCTTGAAAATAAAGTGAGAATAAAAGAAAGATAATAAAAATACTTACATAAACGTAGAAAGAAATGAGTACGAAACTAAGAAACCAAATGAAAACACACAAAAAGGGAAGCAATAAATTTTATAAAGAAAAAAATTTAAAAAAAAGTGCATGCAACAAAATACATACGTTGTTTAACAACACATACATACATACATAGTTCATACATATTCATGTATGAACTCTTAATACAGCTGCACAAAAAACGAAACAAAATAAGCAACGTAAGGATTCGGGAAACGGCAAATAAAACAAACGACTTACATAAAGAACAAGCAGAAACTCAGCAGGAGCAGTGTCGGCACACATACAGCCACACGCACAGACACTTGCGCTTTCACATTAGCGCATCTCCTCTGTTTGTGTGTGCCCAGCAACAGTAGCGCATTCTTCTCTTCTGTGTTTAGGGTTTTGCATATACGAGTATAAAACTATGGACTTGTTCTCGTGTGCTTGGTTATCACATCGTATGAGTGATAAAAAACAAAATCGATAACATACTACAAGGAGTAATACTACAAGGAGTAATGTGTGTGTGTGTGTGTGTGTATCTTTTGGATTTGTTGTTTCGAGAAGCGTGTAAAGTATGTGAGTGTCGGTGTGTGTAATAATATTTCATTTCTCAGCATGTAAGGAATACATTTTACAGACAGTTTGTCAGGCGGTTAGATATCTTGCTAAAAAATCTCGCCTCACATGCAGAGCACCTGTAAAAGAATGCATTCAATTTAATTGCATTACAATGAAGTGATTAGTAATGATGAATGATTTGTGATTGATTAATTTCATTTATAGAACAACATATTTTACTTCAGAATGCTGAATGAAGTCAGAAATCTTTTGTCTAGTCACCGATAGAAAATTCCTTTATTAAAGTCTCTTTTTGAGTCAGGGGAATGCAATGGTTTTTTGAAGTGATGAATGAATGCCAATCTTATGATTTCAAAATCATAATTGTTTTGAAGTCACTTGTATACACGTGAAAGCACTTGGAGTAACTTTGAGTCACATGTATACAGTGGAAGACAACTGGAAGACAGCTGAAGGGCAATCGAAATCACTTGCAGTTATTTGAAGTTATCTCAGAGAGTCAAAAAAAAATCTGATTTCAATATAATTTTCAATATTTTTCCATATTGCTACACTGTGCACTCACACATTAAAGCTCTCGCAATAAAAAAAAAAACTATTGCTATGCTCGGTAAAGCAAAAACTGCTCTTGCAACGACTACAGATAGAATGTGGATTTGTCTCTTGATTTGTTAAACTTTGTGCCAAGTAACATGTGAAAGTTTTCTTATGAAAAACATAAAAATGCAAAACTGCAACATGTGAAAGTGCAGAAAGTTGAATAAATTCCAAACAACATTTACAATGTGTCAAATAAATTTTAGTTTATAAATAATTTCCATACTAGTTTATGTACGTATTTAAAGAATTATTAACTAAGTAGTTACTGCTTAAACATTTATGGCCCGCTTTACACCCCCCCCCCCCCCGCGTGGATACGATTGCAGTCGAATGCTTTGCTTTGTTACTAATATTTTTCCACATAATTTTTGAGGAGATAATTTGCAATTAACTTGTCTCAATAAATGATAGTTGCCGACAATTGTGTTGTAAGCACGACAACTCATACATATACACAAACACACACACATACTATACATACACAGGGCAATTAGGGATAGAGAAAGAACAGAAGACAAAGCAATACAAAGCAACCCACAGGTTGGCCAATTACCAAGAATCACACACACACACACACACACAAACACACATTGGTATCAATGATTTGACAACGTAAATTTATCCAAGCTTGCTATCTTTGCCATTGGAGCTCTACTTCCAAGTCTATATAGTCCTCTTGCACTTTGCTTATTTATTAACAATCAATTCGTGCTAAACACTAATTTAGAGAGAGTGCATGTGTGCTCGTGTGTCTGTGTGTTTGTGTGAGAGTTTGTCAACATATGTGAGCTTTTGTGTGCGTGTGCGCGTACATATTGCCCTTAAAGCTATGGCCGATAACAGCCAAGAACCGTATTTCAATTTCAATTTGCAACTAATTCGAAAACATGCTCACTTGCTATTCTCGAATGTTGCTTCACTTACTTCTTTTTCACTATTTGTGCCAGCAGCTTTTATTTCCATCTTCAAAACTTATTCTTGTCCAGCAGCTACAAGCGACAGCGCAAGCATGCTTGTAATTTCAAATTGTTGCTACAGCCATTTTCAGCAGATAGTACATAAATAGGTTAATAAAATAATACGCGCCTCAATAATTTCTTTTTCCGTTCCATTTTGGTATCATTTGAATTTACTTTTGTGTCTGCTTGATATTTCATTTGCGCAATAAGTTAATAGGGGTCATTTCTTATGCGATATGCACATAGTTGTGGTTGATAGCTTTCTGCTCGCTTAAGTAAGATTCCCATTTAAAAACAAAAAATTTGAGAAATAATTTATATTGCTGCCAGCATTGTAAAGGGTGACATTTTTGCTACTACGTTTTTGACGTTTATATTTTCGACAGATCATGCGTGATTTATAACATGTGGCAAAGTAAAAAAAGCTCAGTTTGGTTTGCCATTTCAACATGAATAGAGTTACGCCTGAACAACATTTGCAAATTAGTGAAATTTATTATCAGAATTAGGCATCATCTGTGATGAAATGTGTTTCGCAAGCTACGTCCATTTTATGGTATGGTCGTCATAATCGACCCACAGAGCAGGCTATTCAGCTCATTTGTGACCAAATTTCGCACCAGTTTCACTTTATTGGACATTAATCCACCAAATTTTGTTCATAGAATACGTACCGAAGAGAATATTGCTGCTGTATCCGCCAGTGTTGAAGAAGATCGCGAATTGTTCATCCGGCGCCGATCGCCGATCGCAGCAATTGGGTTTGTGTTGTTCGACCACGTGGAAGATTTTACTCAAAGATCTCGGATTAATACGATACAAAATACCGCTGGTGCAAGAACGGAAGCCGGATGACCTACCACAACGTCGAAGTTTCGGTGAATGGGCCTTAGAAAAGCTGGATGAGGATCCGCTTTTCTATCGCAAAATTGTCTTCAGCGAGGAGGCTCATTTTTGGCTCAATGGACACGTGAATAAGCAGAATTGCCATATTTGGAGTGAAGACCAGCCAGAGGCAATTCAGCAGATACCAATGCATCCCGAAAAATGCAAAGCACTGTTTGGTGCAGTTTCTGGGCAGGCGGCATCATTGGGACGTACTTCTTCAAAGACGATGAAGGCCGCAACGTTACGGTCAATAGAGAAAGGTATCAATGATAACACACTTTTTTGTGCCGGAAATGCAAGAAATGGACTCGGCCGACATGTAGCTCCAACAGGACGGTGCCAATTGCCACACTGCATGCGAAACCATGCATCAATTGAGAGGCGAAGCGAATTTGGTGAGCAGTTAATCTCACGTTTTAGTGCAGTCAATTGGCAATTGGCCACCAAGATCGTGTTACTTGACCCCGTTAGACTATGACTATTTTTTGTGGGGCTATGTTAAGGCTCTTGTCTATAGGGACAAGCCAAACACTATTGCTGGTTTGGAAGCCAAAATTGAATGCGCCGACGCGTCATTGGTGAGAAATGTGTAAAAAAGTGTGCCAAAATTCAGAATGCACCACTTGAAGCGTAGCCGCGGGCAACATTTAAGTGAAATTATCTTTAAAAAGTAAATGGCAGAAATTGATTTATCGATCCAAATAAATTTTTCATTCACTTTTGTTTAATATCTGTGTTTTTTTTTTGAATGTTTAAAATCTAAGCTCTTAAAAAATCACGCTGCAGTTTAGTCCAATCCAGTAAAATTCCAATTTTACAGGTTTACATTCGGAGTGGATCTGATATAGTCTATTTCATTATCGAACCTCGCATAATAAAGGGTTCCAGCGCACCCAAATCGAAAGGTAGTGCATTATTTTATAGCTAATGTAGATTTTTTAATATGTCCCCTAACGGGCGTCATTTCGGACACGTTATTTAAATTATAATGGCAGAGGGTTTTTGGTTAATATTCAGAAGTTTAAAATTTTTCAAGCGGATTCAGTGAACCATCTCACATTTTGGTCTCTCTAAAGGTCTTAAAATGGTTCCTAGTGCAACACCAGGTGTTTTACATACAACAGCAAATGATTGACCAAAGAATCAAATGCTTTAGGAAATGTCAGGAAATTAAAGTAACAACAACATAAGACTAGTTATCCTGATCAGAATCCGTTCCATTATTTTCTACATATTTTCTACAATGGAACAGCTTAATAAATTAATTAATTAATTGCTGATTATATGGAAACTTTAATTAAACACTTAAATTTATCGTGATCGAAAATTCAATATAATCTTTAGAAATAAAAGTTGAAAAACTAAATTTGGAGTTTTTCAATTTTAGCACCACACAAAAACGAATGAAACAAATAAAACTAGGTTTGCCATATAAACTGAATGTTGTTTCTACATTTTATTGCTGTTACATTTTTAATTTAAAAAGTTCTAAATAGTTAGCAATAGTGCAACGGAACTCGAACCCAATAATTGTGAAAATATGTGGTCCAATCAACTAAATGCAAACATTTGTGTTGTGAAAAGTTTTTCTAATATAAATGTGTGATACTTGTGTATGTGTGTGTGAATATATATAGTGCATACCATATATGCGTCTGCATGTGATGATATTCTTGGATGTATTGTGTGTAGAAAATGTATGCATATTTTTCTTGCGTGCAGTGTGGCATGTGCCATGTGGCACCGTCCTCTTGGAACCACATGTTGGCCGAGTCTAATTCTTGCATTTTCGGCAAAAAAAAAGTGTGTTATCATCGATACCTTTCTCTATTGACGGCCTCTCTAACGTTGCGGCCTTCATCGTCTTTGAAGAAGTACGGCCCAATGATGCCGCCTGCCCAGAAACTGCACCAAACAGTGCTTTGCATTTTTCGAGATGCATTGGTATCTGCTGAATTGCCTCTGGCTGGTCTTCACTCCAAATATGGCAATTCTGCTTATTCACGTAACCATTGGCCAAAAATGAGCCTCCTAGCTGAAGACAATTTTGCGATAAAAAAGCGGATCCTCATCCAGCTATTATAAGGCCCATTCACCGAAAATTCGACGTTGTGGTAGGTCGTCCGGCTTCAGTTCTTGCACCAGCGGTATTTTGTATCGTATTAATCCGAGATTTTTGAGTAAAATCTTCCAGGTGGTCGAATAACACAAACTCAATTGCTGCGATCGGCGCCGGATGGATATATCGCGATATTCTTCAACACTGGCGGATACAGCAGCAATATTCTCTTCGGTACACACTCTATGGATACGATTTTTTGGATTGATGTCTAATAAAGTGAAACTGATGCAAAATTTAGTCACAATGAGCTGAGTAGCTTGCTCTGTGGGTCGATTATGACGACCATACCATAAAATGGACGTAGCTTGCGAAACACATTTCGTCATAGATGATGCTGAATTTTGATAATAAATTTTAATAATTTGCAAACGTTGTTCAGGCGTAAGTCTATTCATAATGAAATGGCAAACCAAACTGAGCATTTTTTACTTTGACACATGTCAAGAATCACACGTGAACTGTCAGAAATATGCACGTCAAAAACCAAGTAGCAAAAAAATCACTCTTTGGAAGACATTGTCTGTTGTGGAATTTTTTCTAGCAAACTAGGTCTCAAACTCTCGTTCCATCTTCTTGAAAATTTTGCAGCGTCTTTCAGACGAAATGGCAATTTATCAGGCGTTTAAGTGGTGTGCTCATACACTGAAAGCTAAGTAGCAATCAGGTCACTTGCTAGTATTTTCACTACATAAAAGCATGCTCTTGACTGGTGACCTTCTCTCACAATGAGCTGAAGAGTGACTTACAGGTTCGCGCTAATTGGATATCAAAGGCAACTGCGAGGCTGATGATTTAGCCAGACGAGGCTTGTTACTGTCAAATATCTCACTCTCCTGCTGATGTTCTTCTCAAGTCTATTACCATAAATTAGTCATTACGAAACGAAAAAAATACTTAGAGAAAGCAAAATGATTCTGGATATCAAAGCATACCTGTGGTATTACCAGAATAACCCGGACCGCAGCGGACTTACAACGCATTAGGCATCTACTCAAATAAGTAACTCACGGGACACTACTTAGTCTGGAAATACTCTAAAATATTAAAATAATGGCTTCTGTTGGGGTTGCAGCTATTAGGAAGAGACTGTCCTTCACCTCATATGTCAATGCCCCTCCTTGGCCAGAAAGAACTTAGAACTCCTAGGCTCACCATTCTTCACCAGTCTAACTGAGCATAACTATTAAGGAAATAGCATACCGAGACTATTTTTTAATCCAATTTTTTTAGAAATATATAAAGAAAAGGGTTTGAATTTCGGGATGTGGGAGTTGCCTCAAGAGGGTTGAGCACTAACATCTTTGCTGAATGTATTAAATTAAATTAAACGCGATAAAATAAATTAAGTAATCATCATTTATTGCCAAATTACTTAAATCAATTATCTTAATCTGCAGTGAATTTTTTATATATTTATAATTTTTGGATGAAAGAGAATTAAATGAAATGAGGAAAAATAAAGAAAACGTTTTTAAAGTATGTAATTTTCATATGAGCGTAAAAGAAAAATAATCATTTAACCCCGAAAATGGTTATTTATGTGTGTATGTATGTGTGTGTGTGTGTGTCTGTGTTTATGGCAAGCATCAACAGAAACAATGACAAAAACAATGCCACCAACAGCAATAAAGGCAAATTCAAGCGTGTAGGATAAGTGGCATAATTAAGCTAAAAGCACACAAACACACAGAGGCACACACACACACACACACACACACACACACACACACACACACACACACACACACACACACACACACACACGAATTTACGAAGACACAAAACGCTCTCGTAAATATTGCGGTAAGAGATAAAATATACACACGCACACACACCCGCAATTGCCCCCACACACAAATAAGCAACAAACCCAAATTTACGTCAAAACCACAAATGCGCTTGACTTTACGAAACAGAAATAGCACTTGAGATGAGTGAAGAAGAGACAGCAACCGTGCTGAAGTGGTGGTGTGGGTGGCGAGAAGTTGCAAAACAAAAGTGATGTCAGAGTGTTTTGTTATTACCATTTTTGAAATTGGTTAAAATGTGAATTAATACCACACATAGACCAAAAAAAAAAAAAAACCAATCTCACAAACACAATCTGACAAAGTAGTAAACAAAACCCGTTGAATGCGCACATTCCACATTGAAATATGCTGGAGACCACAATCTCTTGCCACATCCACACGAAAGCACACAAATGCAAATATCAACTCGTATATACTGAAGCACACAAATGATTTCTATTTGCCCACAAAATGAAGCGAAAGCTGCAAATGCCAATGGAACTGAACGTCATGCAGCAAAAAACCACACACACAGAGAAACAAAAACACATACTTAAAAACGTAAGCATGTACTACATACACACGTATTCAAACGTACGAGTAAACTGGTAAGCATATGCGACGTTCTTCGCAATTCTAAGAATTTTGGCGCCGACTACACCAGAAAAAATTTGTCAAGCACACACCGACACCGACACAGACACTTACACTTTCACACTCAAATGCCTACAGATACTTAGTTGACATTTTCGACGACAATAACTATCACGCGGAAAAGAACAAAATATATAGTAAGGCAAATGCTACTTACATCAAAAATGAACATGAGATAAATCGCAGAAAACCGCAAACAGGTGGCTTAATGACATTTACGCCGGCTACGAAACGTTCGTCGATGTTCGCAAACATGTGCTTACTAATCACCGTAGTCTAGTTCCAATCACTAGTGGTTTCTCTTTTTACAGGAGGTCGGCTTTGTTTTTAACATTCTTTCAGAAGCAGGTATCATGGCAAAACATAACTGATGGAAGCGCCTTGTTGGCCTACTCGGTAATAGGTCCTTTTTCTGCAAGAGCACGTCATGGGGGAAAAAAAATGAAAAAACATCATAAGAAATCCTTTGAACTGATTTTGAATTGAAAGGCACAGAAATTGCATCCAACATGCTTTAAATGAAATATTTCTGAACACTTTCCCCAGAAACTTATTCCAATCATTAAAGCGATATACAAGATTTTCGTAATTTGAACCACTACAGAATGACAACATCAGCGGGCCATTCACCACCGAATGCAGGAGCTAAACAAAGATATATCATACACTTTTATCCTTCTCTTTGCAATCGACTTGGACGAAGTTAAAGCAAGCTGGTGCTCCAAAAGGAGGTGCATATCATGGAGTAACACCCGTCGTCTCGAACAAGCTCATTGACATTCATTCAATCGAAAACTGATCATAAGAAGAGCGCCACGTTGCACTCAGAATCAACATCGAGAAGAGAAGAGCTTTGAGAATCAAAAACGTCAGCACTGACTAGATACCAATTGAAGGCTAGCCTATTGAATACATGATGACCACAGACTGAACAAAGCCTGTATTTGGACGGTTGTAGCCAGTATAAAGAAACTCGGAACTTACCAGAAGAATTAAAATAATACAATATATACAATCAACGCCTCCTTTTTAATTTAAACTTGCTTAATTTTCATCAACTACAAATATTTATTAACAAATGTCTCTGGATCATATACAGAATATTCTGGTCAACGTTACCAAGAAATGATGATGTCTGGAATATCTTGTTAGCGAAGAATCAATAACAACTTCGAAAGAGAAACTTAAATGGATATGTATAGGATGTACTCTAATGAAGCCAGCCAACAGCATCAAAAGTAAGACGTTTGAGTGGTAACCCATTACGAAGCTGACGCTATGGGTTACCAAAAAAACAACAAGTGGAAACATTGCAGGTGGAAATGTTTTATATGCACTAAGCTCCTAAGAGCAGTAGACTAAAAGAAAAATGTTTGAACTGCATCGAACACTATTTTAGCCTTAATCCTTGTGATTTGTTTGAAATATTATACATTTTTGATCACTTTAACTAATTGAAAAAATCTTTTCCCGTTTCATACATACTTACATACATATACTTACCATCTTAAATCAATCAAGTATAAGGCTCCTTTAGTACCGAAGTAGATGTATACCTACCAGTGATTTTATATTTGAAGTCCTTCTCAACCATTTTCATTCTTTCTGATCGAGCTTTATAGAGCCGAGGGTTTCAAATATATTATATAACTTCATCCTTACTTAAGTAAGTATTAAAGATTTATCTACAGGTGTACACATAATTTGTATATTATGTAATTTAAGTTGAAATTGTGTTCACGTACACCCATACATTCACATTTCTCCCTCGACATGACACTTTGGTAACAAGGAGCGCATGGCAAATCGGCGAAAACTCAATTCCGCCCGTAACCACGAAGAAGTGATCAGAGCAGTATCAAAAATACAACCCAAAAAGCTTCAGGACTGGACGGCATCCCAAACATCGTTTTCATAGACACCCTGCAGTGTTTGCCAAATTGTAAACCGCTTGCATAAAAGAGGGATATTTTCCTTTGTCATGGAAGCGACAACGACTTGCCCTTATCCCGAAAGGTGATAAGCCTCCTGAAGAACCGTCTTCATATCTGCTCGTCACTGCAGGAAAAGTGCTTGAGAGCATACTTTGATCTCGTTTGGAAGAGTACACATAAGTTACGCCTGGTCTATCCCAACACCAATTTGGCTTCAGGAAAAAGCGAAGCACTATCGACGCTATTGATGCCGTTTGTAAATTGGCCCGGAGAGGGGGTACAAAGCAATATTGCGCTTTAGTTATCCTAGACGTTAAAAACGACGACATTGCCATAGTGACAGTGGCAAAAACGCTCGAAAAAGTCGCATCTGAGTGCAATGATGCATTAAAAATCGTAAAAACGTGGCCTACGAAGAATGGGCTCCAGTTAGCAGACCACAAAACTGAAGCAGTACTCATGAGTAGTCGGAAAAAAGTCGAGCAGCTGTGTATTAGATATGGTGGACACAACATTCTATCCCGCCCGCACATTAAATACCACGGCGTTCTTTTGGATCACAGGTTAAATTTGAGAGACCATGTAAAATACGCAAGTGAGAAAGCTGCCCGAGTGAGCGCCTGGCTAGCAAGGCTAATGCCAAACATTGGTGGACCCAAACAGCCGATAAGGAACCTGCTAGCAACTGTTAGCAAATCTACGTTGATGTACGCTGCGCCAGTATGGGCGTCAGCTACCAACTACAAAACGTACATAAAAGACGCCATATCTGCGCGCAGGCTGACTTCGCTCAGGTTATGCTGTGCATTCCGGACCGTCTCAGCTGAAGCTTCTGGGGTAATAGCGGGCCGATGGCCTATTGATATCGAAGTAAATAAAGCCGCAACACAGCGTAACTTGCGCGAGGGAGATCGGGAACTCCTTGAAGCCGAATACCTAAAAAAGTGGCAGAATAGATGGGATACCAGTACAAAAGGCCGGTGGACTCACGTTCTTATTCCGTACTTATCAACGTGGATAGGGAGGAAGCATGGTAATGTAAATTATCATCTGACACAGTTTCTAAGTGGGCATGGGCGCTTCCGCCAATACTTGTTTAAATACAAGCACACGTAGAAGTCTCATACTGTTTAGTTTGCAACAACAAATACGAGAACGCAGAACACGTACTGATGGAATGTATGAGATTCGAGTGCGCTAGGCATGAACTGGAACAGAACATGGCACAACCAATAACGCCCAGTGGTCTTATACATTACATGCTGAGCTCAGAAGAGGCATGGAATGATGCGAATGCCATCTTGACGAAAATGATACAACAACTAAGACGCGATGAGCCACACCGACCTCACCAATGGATAATAGTTAAAAAACTAATTCCGACCTTGCGAAGGAATGCCTCAATTGGCGGTGCCGCGAGGGTCAATCAGGTTAGAGTGGCTCAGGAGGTGGTTTTAGTACGTAGGTACACTGGAGTGTGACTCGTGCGTGCTGAATAGCACGGGACTGCCAGTATCTATGAAGATTTCCACTATCTTGTCGCACATAAAAAACAAAACAAAAAAAAAAAATTACATTCACACACACACTAACACATATGCGCACGCAAATTCAAGCCTCTTAGATTTGAAAATTTTAACGCAAACGAAAACGGAAACAGAAAAACCACAGAGAGCCAAAGGAAAACGGAAGTAGACGTGTGTCAAGCATTGCATATCCAAGTATGTGTATGTTTGCAGATGTGTGTGTGTGTGTGTGTGTTCACTTAAGGATATGTGTTTATTGTTGGTTTTACCGCTTTTGCTGTTGCTATTCATTGTGGCTGCACATATTTACACATGAATTATTTACGAAAAATGTAAAGCATCTAACCACTCACACGCACACACATACACACACAAACTTGCATCAAATTCCATTAGATATAAAATTAAACTTGTTGCTCAAGGGCACAAACACAAACACAAACAATAATAAATACATTTTCATAGCTACTATACCATATGTAAGTATGTATGTATGCATAAGTGTGTGTTTACAAGTGTGTGTGTGTACTTATTTGTTTCTTTAGTTTAATTTAATTTAATTGGAGATTTACTAACAACGCAGCAGCCAGACGCATCCTTTGTAGGCATAAGTTTGACCTTTTTTTTTTTGTTTTAAAATGTCAATACATCTTACATACCCCGATACATTGCTACGCTAAACACTCTTTCACATTTGGTATAAAATAAATGCTGGCAAATATTTTTTATTACTTTTATTATAGCTAAGGTTCACATTGATTTTCTGCTACTTTATATTGTGTATTCAAGTCTAACAAAAGTAAAAAAAAGGCTAGCAATGGTGGAACTGGCAGTGTGATTGTTAAGAAAAGGTTTCACTTTCATCACAACAAAGAAAATGAAAGAAGCCGGCAAAGTCTCATATAAAATTGACCATGAAATGTTTTCCTTAGAACATTTGATTGGTTTTCAGTAACACATTTCAATCATTTAAACATTTTGTGACTTTAAGGTATAAGTGCATACTTACATAAATATTTCAACACAATTCAACACAAGGAATTGTGACCCGACCTGCGGTTTTGATAAACTTACCCATATACTCTCATTGACTGGACTCGTATTTTAATAATATTTTTATACAATTTGATATTTATTATTACATAATTATGCAGAATAGTTGAATGTCAACATCAAAATTGCTCATGTAAAGGGTGATTTTTTCGCTACTTGCTTTTTGGCGGTTATATTTCTGACAGTTCACGTGTGATTCAAGACATGTGTCAACATGCGGCATGCCACACTACACGCGAAACCATGCATCAATTGAGAGGCGAAGTGAATTTGGTGAGCAGTTAATCTCACGTTTTAGTGCAGTCAATTGGCAATTGGCCACCAAGATCGTGTGATTTGACCCCGTTAGACTATTTTTTGTGGGGCATGTTAAGTCTTAAGGACAAGGGGCTTAAACACGATTGCTGCTTTGGATGCAAACATTGAACACGTCAACGCGTCATTGGTGAGATTCCGGCCGAAATGTGTGAAAAAGTATGCCAAAATTGGACTTTCAGAAAGGGCCACTTGAAGCGTAGCCGCGGGCAACATTCAAGTGAAATTATCTTTTAAAATTAAATGGCAGGAATTGATTTATCGATCCAAATAAAAATTTCATTATCTTTTGTAAAATTTCTAAAAAAAAAACCAAGCTTCCACCCTTTATTTGTGGTATTTTTTTTTCTTACTTACTTACTTTTAATGGCACAACAGCCCATGGAGGGCTTAGGCCGAGCTTTTCGCATCCACTCATGTTGTGCGTGATATATTTGTACATGAATGGAAGGGACCTACAGTTTAATGCCGAATCCGAATGGCGAAGTGAAAAGCTTTTCATAGCAATTTTTGCTCTTGTAGGTTTGCCATTGCCTGCCAAGAGTTGGTGCAGTGTAAAAAAATAATTTTTTCTACTTTTTGATTTTGCCTGTGCCGAGATTCGAACCTCGGACACTCTGCGTAGCAGTCCAACACACTACCACTACACCACAGCAACCACTTTTTTTTTCAGGTGTACTTTATGTTTTTGCATGGGAGCCCTCTTAAATGTGAGAAATTTGGGGTAAGTATGTTCGGGAAAAATATTGGTGGAAAGAAATTAATTACATTTTACTCCTCGTAGGACCACCCTGGTCCGTTCCCAATTCATAAAAAAAAACTATATTTTGTATGGGAACCCCCCTAAAGGTTAAATATAGTGGGTAAGAATGTTGGGGGAAAATGTTTACAGTTTAGCTTTAGTGACGACTCCTGACCAGCTGTGTGGTAAACTGTTTGTGACAGACCCTATAAAAGTTGAACATGGGGGGAGGGAAGTATGTTCGGGTAAAATGTTGCATAGTTCAAATGAATGGTCTATGAATGACTTCTTACCAGCTGTGGGGTCAACTTTTTATAGGGGCACCATTAAGGGTTAGAGATGGAAGTAAGTTTTTTGGGGAAAATTATTGGAGAGAGAAAACTAATGGGAAAAGATCGACTTAGGCCCTCCATGGGTTGTTGTGCGATTAAAAGAAGAAAAAAGAAGAAAATTAATGGCGGTCGGCTTTAGCCGAAGCCTATTTAAAAAAAAAACAGAAATAAATTTAGTATGAGAGCCCCCTTTATGATGAGTCATTAAGGGTAACTACATATGTTGGGGAAAAAATGTTGGACAAATAAAATTAAAGGAGTTCGGTTTTACATTTAAACCCTCTAACGGTTACTCCTGCCCTAATTTATCGATTTCCTTCGGAGTTTTTTGAGCTTTGACCTCGACGTGGGAGCATTTATGCCCAACCCAGCGCCACCATTTTTTGGCTTACGCATTTTCCTTATCAAACCTTCTGAAATTAAGGGCTCAAGCACATGATACATACCATAGCTGGGCAGGCATGCATGCGTAAATTTTAACCTTCTAGGGAGTGGAATGAAAGGATGACATTAGTTTTGAAATATGTGCTTAGATATCGAATGAGACTGAATCATTTACGTATGTGTTTGAATTGAAAAAATTTGTAAATTTATAGTCATATGCAAAAAGTTAACGAAGCTACGCGAAATTGAAATTATTTGTGAATACTGTCAAAGCATAAATCAAAATTCAAATAAATTAAATTATTTTCTATGTGGGTGTGGGTGTCGGCGTGTTTATGCTGGCAAACCGGCATTCGCTGATATGCAATAAAACTTTTGAAGGCAAAACACATGCAAAACTCACTCACACACACACACACACATACAAACGCATGTTTATTTCCGTACAGTGCAAATGGTTAAATATAAATATTTTCATTGAGGAAATTTGCAAATAGTTTATGTTGTTTTTATGTGCTGTGATAAAATACAAATAAATAATTGAATAAGTAGCTCGCGTATGTGCACTAACAATACGAAACATATGTACATACAACAATAACAAAAACAACAATATGAATATAATTCAAAATGTGCGCAAACATTTTATCAATACCCTGGAGTGGCGAAAATGAGTTAGTTTCACAAATTACTTAGTATAAGTATTACCTAGCCAAAAAACCTAGCTAATTGCGATACTAGCTCAAAACCGATACAGGATGAGTCACTTTAAAGACTGCTTAATATATGCTTGTATACGAGGTGTGATCAAAAATAACCGTTATTTTCAAATTTCGTGAGTTACGTATGTTCGATTTTCGCATTTTCTGTTATGTTGGTACACATGCCTGTTATATATGTTGGCAGTACCAACCATTTTGGATTGTCAGTTTGTTTTTGACAGATGAAAAGGTTAGTCGTGTTTGGGTGTGCTCTTCGTATTTTTACTATTCGAAAAAATGGATCAAAGAAACTGTATTCAGTTTTGTGTAAAAAATTAAATTAAATGCGCAAGGACATTTGAAATGTTGACTGTGGCGAGTTGACCTGAGTCTACTATGAGCAGAACACAAGTTCAATTGTGGTATAACCGGTTTAAGGATGTTAACCGGAGAAGATGTCAATGACGATGATCGTCCTGGTCGCCCGAGCACGTCAACTACCGATGAAAACATTGACGCAGTGAAGAAAATGATTTTGGATAATCGTCGAATCACTACACTATCAGAGAGGCTGATGATGTTGGCATATCGTTCGGCTCATGCCAAGCAATTTTTACGGATGTTTTAGGCATGAAACGTGCGGCAGCGAAGATTATTCCAGAATTGCTAAATTTTTAGCAAAAACAACGTCGCTTGTGCGTAAGTTTTTGGCCAAAAACAAAACCATTATCATGCCTCAACCACCGTATTCACCGGACCTGGCCCCCGCTGACTTTTTCCTCTTCCCAAAACTGAAGACACCGATGAAAGGAAAGCGTTTTGCTACAATTGAGGAGATATAGTAACAGAAAAATCGAAACAGGAGCTGTTGGCGATACCAAAAAGCGGGTTTCAGAAGTGTTTCGAGGATTGGAAAAAACGCTGCCATAAGTGTATTATATCTGAGGGGGATTACTTTGAAGGGGCCAAGATAGTTGTTGATTAATAAATAAATACTTTTTGAAAAAATTGATTAACGGTTATTTTTTTATCATACCTCGTATGCTTACTTACTTACTTTTAATAGGACAACAGCCCATGGAGAGCCCAGGCCGAGCTTTTCGCATCCACTCATGTTTTTAGCTTATATGTACACCTACAGATGTAGAATCATATTTATAACAAATTCTAAAAATAATAATTTTGTTTTTTTTGTACTGACTCTAAAAAAAAGTACTCCCCAACTAGTTAGTTTTTAACTATAATATAATAGAAACATATTTATAATAAATTTAAAAAAAAATGCATCGGACATTTGTTGACTGCAACTTTGGAAAAAATAGGGTAGAAAAATCCAAACGACTTTTGGTGAAGCACGCTGAAGCACTTAGACAGAAAAATCTTGTATACGGATGAAAAATATTTACCATGAAGGAAAAATTTAACAAGCAAAATGATAGAGTATATGTACGGTCACCTAAGGAAGCTTATGAACTGATCCCACGAGTCGAAAAGGGTCATCACCCAGCTTCAGTCACGGTTTGGTGGGATGTCTCTTACGATGGGGTCACTGACTTATATTTCTGCGAACAACGGGTCAAAACTGCTGTCAAAGCTTATCAAGAAACCGTTTTGGAATCTTCTGTTAAGCCACTTAACCAAAACCATGCCATCCCTATGCCAAAACCAGCCGTGGACTTTCCAGCAGGATTCTGTGCCATCCAATAAGGCTAAGACGACCCAGACCTGGCTTCAAAACCGTTTGCCAGCTTTCATTTGCTCTGAAGAATGGCCGTCTGGCAGCCCTGATCTGAACCCATTGGATTACTAATTATGGACAGTTTTAGAGGACTCCTCAATTAGTTAATTTATAACTAGTTTGACTCTATATTAAAACTTAGCGGTTCAATCTAGTTGAACAGCTAGCTCCAAAGATATTGAGGATAGGAAAATTGCCCTTTCGTCAGACATCAGCGTGGAAAAAACACTAGTAAGTTGCGTTTAAATGAGATTGGGAAATGAAATACATACTTAGTTGTGGTTATTTTTAAGCTAGCTAATTAACTAGCTCTTGAGCTACTTGACTACACTGCAAGGGTAGATTGAAAGCAGCCACAGCAATGAAACAGTGTCAGTGTTTATGTGTGTGGGTGTGCGGTAGAGAGAAAGAGAGGCTGAGAGAGAGTGTAAACAATTAATTTGACAGCCTCCAGGCATCAACCAGTTTTGTAACAATAACAATAAAACGTAATTAATTTTAATAAAATATTTACAATAAAATGCTTATATTATATTTTGAATGTTGACAAATGTTCACATAGATATTTATATGCATGCATATATAGGGAAAAAACAACAACAACGCCAACAACATGGATGAAAAACACAATACAATTAGAAGTCATCATGTTGACATTTTCTGTGTTTTTTTCGGTGTAATTGACGTTGTTTTTTTAAATGAGAATTGAAAATGAACTCTAAATTGATGATGTTTGTACTTAAATAAGTAAAGCTGAACTCTTTGGTCGTGGTCGCTGTTGCGTAGTTGATAGTGTGTTGGCTTGCTATGCAGAGTGTCCGGGCCGCCTCAAATCGCGGCACAGGCAAAATAGAATAAACTATTTTTCTACACGGCGGCACCACCTCTTGGCAGGCAATGGCAAACCTACAAAAGTATGAGAAGCTTTTCACTTCGCTTTTCGGATTCGGCATTAAACTGTAGGTCCCTTCCATTCATGTACAAATATAACACGCACAACATGAGTGGATGCGAAAAGCTCGGCCTAGGCCCTCCATGGGCTGTTGTGCCATTAAAAGTAAGTAAAGTAAAGTAAGTAAATCTATTAATGTGCTTGAAGCTGTTTATTTCATCAAAGCAGCTTGGAATAAAGTAAAAGCAACAACAATACAAAACTGCTTCCGTCAAGCCGGATTTTCGGAAATTGATGAGAGTCTTTCCGATTTTGATTCCGATGATGACATTCCGCTGGCAGTCTAGATCTAGATCTAGGTAGGCTAGATTTCACGAAGGACTCGATCTGGCAAATGATTTCGACAGCTTTCTCCACATAGATAAAAATGTCTGCACTGAAGACAACAATGTAGAAATTCAATTTGAAGAACAAAGCGCTATTATGGACATACATAAGTGATTCAGAAGAAGAATCTAATAAACAAATTAGTGAGCCCATAACATCGTACGATGAGGCGTTAAATCTTGTTGCGCGTTTGAAACATTTTGCCAAAAATGACTTTGTAGCTTTTCAACACATCAAAAATATCGAGAGTCACTTTGAAAATGAACACTTTAAATTAACGCAATCAATATTTAAGCAATTATCCATTGCAAGAGTTTTTCATCCAAAATAGTATTAATATATATGTATGTACTATATAAATATACATACTTTTTATATACGAGGTGTGATAAAAAAATAACCGTTATTATCAAATTTCGTGAGTTACCAACCATTTTGGAATGTCAGTTTGTTTTTGACAGATAAAAAGGTGAGTCGTGTTTTGGTGTGCTCTTGGATTTTTACTATTCGAAAAAATGGATCAAAAAAACTGTATTCAGTTTTGTGTTAAAAATGAAATTAAATGCGCAAGGACGTTTGAAATGTTGACTGTGGCCTTTGGCGAGTCTACTATGAGCAGAACACAAATTCAATTGTGGTATAACCGGTTTAAGGATGTTAACCGGAGAAGATGTCAATGACGATGCTCGTCCTGGTCGCCCGAGCACGTCAACAACCGATGAAAACATTGACGCAGTGAAGAAAATGATTTTGGATAATCGTCGAATCACTATCAGAGAGGTTGCTGATGATGTTGGCATATCGTTCGGCTCATGCCAAGCAATTTTTACGGATGTTATCATGCCTCAACCACCGTATTCACCGGACTTGGCCCCCGCTGACTTTTTCCTCTTCCCAAAACTGAAGACACCGATGAAAGGAAAGCGTTTTGCTACGATTGAGGAGATAAAAGAAAACTCGAAACAGGAGCTGTTGGCAATACCAAAAAGCGCGTTTCAGAAGTGTTTCGAGGATTGGAAAAAACGCTGCCATAAGTGTATTATATCTGAGGGGGTTACTTTGAAGGGGACAAGATAGTTGTTGCTGAATAAATAAATACTTTTGGAAAAAAAAAAATTAACTGTTATTTTTTGATCATACCTCGTATGTCTAATTTTGATGTTATAAATTTAATGGAATATGTATATCCATTACATAATGTGTTACATAATGTTACAAATTTTTAGTAACATTAAAATACATTTTGCATGGATTTATGTTTAAGACGTTTAAATGGTGTTTGTGAGGTCATCAGAGTTTTACACAGATTGTTGGGATGGTTGTGTATTCGTCTTCTGTAGGAGATGACTTGAAATTTGATCTCTTCTTTAACTGTGGGAATTTTTAAGTTGTTGGTGCAGTTGTTGGTTTGTAACGTACCATGGTGCATTTGCAATCATTCGTAAGACGTTGTTTTGGAATCTTTGAAAGATTTCAATATTGCCGTTTGCTTCTGTGCCACACAGTTGAATAGCGTAAGCATACACAGGTTTTAAAATGCCTTTATAAATTAGGAGTATGTTGTGCAAAGTAAGTTGCGAGTTTTGGGAGATATTAGCTAGTAAAGTTTGTACATCTGGAGACGTAACGCTTTGCATTTGGTGAATATATGTTTTCTACAAGTGAGGCGTCGATCGAGAATAATACGCAAGTACTTGGCATCATCTGCTTGTGGAATTTGTTGCCCATTTATTGTAATTGGAGGGCATGTATCTCTTCTTGTTGTGAAAGTAACTTGAGTTCACTTCGCTTCAAATGTTGGCAGTTATTCGCCAACATTTCAGCCATTCTGAAATATTATTACAACTCTGAAGTAGATTGGAAGCTAACTGCCAAAGTAGCAGTGTAATCGACGAAAGTTCCAATCATGAACCTTTAAGTTAAAGGAAGGGCTGATGTAAATAGGAGGTAGAGAACTGGGCCCATTACACTTCCTTGTGGTAATAAACAAATAAAATAAAAAAAAGTTTATTGGAAGCATTTTCTTAATTTTGTATAAAAGAAAATAGAACGACGTTTGCTGTCGTTGTTTTAAATAATAGAACGTTGACCTTGAGCGCGTGGTTCCAGAACATTTTTGAGAGGCAAAGAATTGAGTTGATTAACATCATCGACTATGAAGAATGTGTTCGAGCGGATACATTGTAAAGAGGTATACTTGTAAGTGGCTCACACAAATTATCAAAACTTTTGACATGTTAGCACAATTTATAATAGGCAAATAAGTAAAATAAAAACAACAATAACAACAACAATAAAAATAACAAACATACTAATCCAATGTTAAAGAAGAAACAATAAAAGAAAACTCACTCACACAATCACACAGAACACAAAGCACACACACATGTAGACAAGGGAATGCGATGAACTGATGAAATTCTTTTGACACCTGTCAATTTGAATACTAAACTTTCGCTAAAGAAAACGAAGAAGAATTCAAGTTGAAGAATTCCATGTGAATGGAAAAGCAAAATGAATGAATGCATTTCCTGAGCACTCAACTTACATAAGTTATGTTGCACGTAGTAGAGTTGCATACTTGCATACCGTGAAAGAGTAAATGAAACTTCTGCTTTTTTAATTTTTATTTAATTTTTTTTTTTTTTTTTTTTGCTAATATTCGACAAACATTTGAACTCCACTGAATCAGTGATGAGATTAAAAATTCATATCAGATTTACTAAATTGATTTTATGAAGTGGACGAAACGAATGTTAATTAAAATATAGGTACTCAAATGAAACATTTTAACGTTAAAAAAAAGAAAAAACAAATTATATATGTATGTTTATTTGTGTTTTTTTAATTGGCTTAATTGGCACTTAAAAACCAGTAGAACAACAGCAGGACAAATAACAAATGAATAGCAAATATTTGTGTTGGATTTTCACACATGAAGTTTTGCACAATTATTGTGTATTTGTGCGCCTGCTACTGCTACTGCTACTGCTACTGCTACTGCTACTGCTACTGCTACTGCTACTGCTACTGCTACTGCTACTGCTACTGCTACTGCTACTGCTACTGCTACTGCTACTGCTACTGCTACTGCTACTGCTACTGCTACTGCTACTGCTACTGCTACTGCTACTGCTACTGCTACTGCTACTGCTACTGCTACTGCTACTGCTACTGCTACTGCTACTGCTACTGCTACTGCTACTGCTACTGCTACTGCTACTGCTACTGCTACTGCTACTGCTACTGCTACTGCTACTGCTACTGCTACTGCTACTGCTACTGCTACTGCTACTGCTACTGCTACTGCTACTGCTACTGCTACTGCTGCTACTGCTACTGCTACTGCTACTACTACTGCTACTGATAATGATACTGCTACTGACACTGCTACTGTTAATTACCGCAATTAACATGCAAATAGTAAATGCGTACATTGTATGTTGTATGTATGTATGTAAATATGATTGCTGTTGTATTGTTGTAAGTTTTTGTCACCTGTCAATTTCAGCTGCCACTTGAAAATCTTTTTATTATTTATATTATCATTGGTGTGGTGATTGTGTTGCTGCTGTTGTTGTTATTACTGTTATTGCTGTACACTCTTTCACTTAATTTTATATTCATATTTCTGTGCTGGAATATAAATAAATCAGCCTTGAGATCAAGCAGAGACTAACTCTTGCCAACAGGTGTTACTACGGGCTCAGTAGGCAATTGAGAAGTAGAACTCTCTCTCGACCGACGAAAAAAACGCTCTATAAGTCCCTCATCCTTCCCTTTCTAATATATGGCGCCGCGACGTGGACATTGACCATCAGTGATGAGAGGCTGTTAGGAGCGTTCGAGAGGAAGATACTCCGTAAGATCTACGGTCCAGTATGCGTGGACGACGTGTATCGAATAAGTTTGAACGATGAGTTTTATGAGCTGCACACCGACACTGACATAGTCAAGCGTATAGAACTCCAGCGGCTTCGCTGGCTGGATCATGTTGAGTGAATGGAAGAAAGCACTCCGGCTAGAAGGGTGTTTTATTCGAACCACGGTGGAGGAACACGCAGAAGGGGACGTCCTAATCTCCGTTGGAAAGACCAGGTGCAGGGCGACCTGACTGCACTTGGCCTTATCAACTGGCGCCAGCGAGCACATAGCAGAGGCTGGCAGAGACTGGCGAAGCTTTGTAGAGGCGGCCAAGACCGATCATCGGTTGTAGTGCCAGTGTACGCACAACGTCCAGCTTTGCACTTGTTTATTTGCATGTGTGTGTGTGTGTGGGTGTTTTGACTCTGTTTTGTTAAACACCACATAAATATGGTACTCATCTTATCCTCTTTCTTTATTATTTAAATTGAGATTCTAAATTTAATTTTCACTTTAAATTAAATAGGAAAAACAGGGAAAAGGAAAAGTGAAATTTATCATGAGACTGATCCAACCCTTAAAGATGAAAGAAAGTTGAGATTAGTTTTCATGAGCTGAAGAATATGGGAGAACAGTTGAAATTGAAATAGATTTGTATGGCAACATCATACTTTTGTTACCATCCTCCGGTAGTTACTTGCTATTACTTATTTTCTACTTTTAATGGCACAACAGCCCACGGAGGGCCTACGTCGAGCTTTCGTTCGCATTCACTCATGTTGAGCGTGTTTTATTCTGTACATGAGTAGAAGGTACCTACAGTTTGATGTCGAATCCGAAAGGCGAAGTGAAAAGCTTTTCATAGGCAATATTTTTACTCCTTTAGGTTTGCCATTACCTTTCAAGAGATGTTGCTGTGTAGAAAAAATGTTTATCCCACATTTTTTATTTTGCCGAGGTTTAAACCTCGGACATTCTGCCCAGCAGGCCTATGTACTACCAACTACGTCACAGCGACCACGTGCTTTTACACTAAAACAAATTCCGATAAAAATACAAAATCCTACTCATCCGACGTACGCAATCAATCCCATGACTTTTAAACGTTGAGAAATGCATTGTTGGGTCACATTTAATTGTTCTGCAAGTTGTTCTTGCGTTTCAACATCATCCTCATCGATGCTTGCAAAGCTTACAATTCGGCATGTTCAAACTTTTTCGGTGGTCTTCCACGTCCTTCGTTTCTCACATCAAAATCGCCACTTTAAAACTTATTGAACCACTCGTTGCACTGTGTTTTGCCTAGAGCGTGCTGGCCATAAGCTTCCACAAGCATTCGATGAGATTCCAAAGCAGATTTCTTCAATTGGTAACAGAAAATCAATGATGTCAGTAAGAGCATATCGTAGTTTTGTAGGCACAAAATTCGACATTTTTACGAGCGAAAAAAATAATGTTGTTGTATGAAACTTGATTGTTTATGAACTGAATATTGTTGAAAGAACCAAATGCGAATAAATGGCGCCAATGATTTGGTTTGATAGAACGTATAGTTTTACCTAGCGACACAGAGAAGTCATTACCGGTTTCATACTTGGTACTCCCGGTATTTTTCCGAGTGCATTTCCTAAAAACCATATATTTTACCCCACAATCATAACCTGAAAATTTTTAAGCTTCTTTTTCTTTAATATAATGGCACAACAGCCCATTGAGGGCCTAGGGCGAGCTTTTCGCATCCACTCATGTTGTGCTTGTTATATTTGTAC
This sequence comes from Palloptera scutellata, assembly GCA_958295655.1. Classification (NCBI taxonomy): domain Eukaryota; kingdom Metazoa; phylum Arthropoda; class Insecta; order Diptera; family Pallopteridae; genus Palloptera; species Palloptera scutellata. The sequence goes on along the minus strand of OY282450.1, from coordinate 44,035,333 downwards.
ATGAATGGAAAAATTTTAATCATTTACTGCATATTACACAGGGGAATAAATTTAAACAAAATCCATGTGTTTTCTGAGTCGCCGATCATTAATCTGGTGTAGAATTTGCTCCGATGAGATTGACTCTAGTTATCGACAGGATATTCCTATTCACCGATTCTTGTAAGACAAAGCTCCACTTTTCTTCAACAGATTTTCAAAAATTGAGATTTAATTGACCTTTTAACAGATGTAAAAATCACTTGTGACCAAGAAAAAATGTTTGAATTATAACCGAAAATGTGACTTCTAATTATCCGGGACCTAGATTTACTATACACCTGTATTAAATATTAAATAAACATTACTTTACTGTATAATTTCTCTAGATATCGCACAGTTTTCTCTCTCGGCTTTTGATATTTTTGTAGTTTTTTATTTTTTTTTTTATTGGTACATTCAACAGACAGGGTGTAACCCTATGAATGCAGAGCATTGTGTTGAATGGAAGGAAGATTGGTAGGTGGGAAGAATGAGAGAGGGAATGCAATCACACAGGACACCGATAACGAGATAGGCAGCCATTGTGGCAAGTGTTATGCCTTTACCACAATGAACTTCAGTTTATCAGTGTCGACTATGACCGCATGTAGCATCAAAGGTGGCTACATGCGGGCCCCCCCATATACAAGGGGGGGAAAAAGTCATGTTATTATGTCAATGTGCCATAATTTTTTTGTGGTCGCTGTGACGTAGTGGTAGTGCGTTGGACTGCTACGCAGATTGTCCGGGGTTCCAATCTCGGTACAGGCAAAATCAAAAAGTAGAAAAAATCATTTTTCTACGCGGCACCACCTCTTGGCAGGCAATGGCAAACCTACAAGAGTAAAAATTGCTATGAAAAGATTTTCACTTCGCTGTTCGGAGTCGGCATTAAACTGTAGGTCCCTTCCATTCATGTACAAATATAACACGCACAACATGAGTGGATGCGAAAGGCGAAAAGTTCAGCCTAGGCCCTCCATGGGCCATTGTGCCATTAAAAGTAAAAGTAAAGTCTAAATTTTTGCAAATTTTGTCAATTTACTTTGACATTTATATTGTAGGCAGATAGATAATTATGTAGCGATACACAGCTCGGGCAACGATGGATATTTTCAAACATCATCCCGCCTTGGCGATTTGAACTAGCCGGCAAGATCGTCAGATATTTTCAGACTGTTTCCTTTGGGGCTTTTTGAAATCTCACGTTTCCCACAACAAACCACAAACCGTGCATGTCTTGAAAGCCAACATTGAAGAAGAAATCAGATGCTTTGCAAGCCACAAAACAAGCAAAAATGTGCATCAACTCAGGAGGTGGTCATCAATTTGAAACCGTCAAATAAAGTTTCCGTGAAAACAGAGCTATTTTTATTTTTTATTTCTAAGATTATGCTTTTACTTTTGCCCCACCTTCGAAGAAAGTAAGATTTCGTTAAAAAAAAAAGTAAATTCTCTAATATAAGTATACCAGCTGCTCTTTATAAACTATGTAAGTATTAATTTAATAGTCAATTTTGTTAGTTAATTTATTTCATTAAATTTTTTCTACTATAATTTGTTAGTTAACTTTTCAGAGCAAACTTTTTGTAGCAAATTTCTTAATATTTTTTCGTTAAGTTTTAACAGTATAAAATGTAATTGGAGTATGGTAAAGTTTTTATCTAGTAATTTTTTTTAGTCAACTTTTTAAGTCAATTATATATTAAAATTACAGCAAGCAAAAAAGTTTAAATTATTCGAAGTAAAATGAATTCAAGTGCTGCCAATGTTTTCTTAATCAAGAAAGTAGTTAATTTAAATCGTAAATAGATGAAGTAATTTTCAAATTTACAGCCAAAGTGGGAGGAAAAACAGTAGCAAAGAATATAGCAGGCGCACAAGTATATAAGGCACACATACACACACACACACACACACACACACACACACACACACACAAACACATACACACATACACACACACACACAGACAGGTGCATACAAATACATACTATGAAGATTGCACTAGTAAATTGACGTCAACTACAATAAACCAAACAGTGAAACACAGTGACTAAAAGGCTACTATGTATGTGCTCAATTATATTTATGTATGTGCCAGTATATAAAAAGAGGGTATGTAAATACATACTACCTAATTTGCAAAAGCCCTAACATCAAATTTTTCAAAATCGAGTTTTTCATGAATTTCGATTAAGCGTATCCATTTCCATCTTTGTTGAAAATTTTGAAGGCATACGAGGTGTGATCAAAAAATAACCGTTATTTTCAAATTTCGTGAGTTACGTATGTTCGATTTTCGCATTTCTGTTATTCTGTTGGTACACATGTCTGTTATATATGTTGGCAATACCAACCATTTGTGGTTGCTGTGGCGTAGTGGTAGTGCGTTGGACTGCTGCGCAGAGTGTCCGGGGTTCAAATCTCGGCACAGGCAAAATCAAAAAGTAGAAAAAAAAACATTTTTTCTACACGGCACCACCTCTTGGCAGGCAATGGCAAACCTACAAGTGTAAAAATTGCTATGAAAAGCTTTCCACTTCACCGTTCGGATTCGGCATTAAACTGTAGGTCCCTTCCATTCATGTACAAATATAAGACGCACAACATGAGTGGATGCGAAAAGCTCGGCCTAGGCCCTCCATGGGCTGTTGTGCCATTAAAAGTAAAGTAAAAGTAAAGTAAAAGTAAAGTAAAAGTAAAGTAAAAGTAAAGTAAAAGTAAAGTAAAAGTAAAGTAAAAGTAAAGTAAAAGTAAAGTAAAAGTAAAGTAAAAGTAAAGTAAAAGTAAAGTAAAAGTAAAGTAAAAGTAAAGTAAAAGTAAAGTAAAAGTAAAGTAAAAGTAAAGTAAAAGTAAAGTAAAAGTAAAGTAAAAGTAAAGTAAAAGTAAAGTAAAAGTAAAGTAAAAGTAAAGTAAAATACCAACCATTTTGGATTGTCAGTTTGTTTTTGACAGATAAAAAGGTTAGTCGTGTTTTGGTGTGCTCTTCGATTTCTTACTATTCGAAAAAATGGATCAAAGAAACTGTATTCAGTTTTGTGTAAAAAATGAAATTAAATGCGCAAGGACATTTGAAATGTTGACTGTGGCGAGTTGACCTTTGGCGAGTCTACTATGAGCAGAACACAAGTTCAATTGTGGTATAACCGGTTTAAGGAAGGCCGAGAAGATGTCAATGACGATGCTCGTCCTGGTCGCCCGAGCACGTCAACAACCGATGAAAACATTGACGCAGTGAAGAAAATGATTTTGGATAATCGTCGAATCACTACACTATCAGAGAGGTTGCTGATGATGTTGGCATATCGTTCGGCTCATGCCAAGCAATTTTTACGGATGTTTAAGGCATGAAACGTGCGGCAGCGAAGATTGTTCCAAAATTGCTAAATTTTCAGCAAAAACAACGTCGCTTGTGCGTAAGTTTTTGGCCAAAAACAAAACCGTTATCATGCCTCAACCATCGTATTTACCGGACTTGGCCCCCGCTGACTTTTTCCTCTTCCCAAAACTGAAGACACCGATGAAAGGAAAGCGTTTTGCTACGATTGAGGAGATAAAAGAAAAATCGAAACAGGAGCTGTTGGCGATACCAAAAAGCGCGTTTCAGAAGTGTTTCGAGGATTGGAAAAACCGCTGGTATAAGTGTATTATATCTGAGGGGGATTACTTTGAAGGGGCCAAGATAGTTGTTGATGAATAAATAATTATTTTTTGAAAAAAATTGATAATAACGGTTATTTTTTTATCATACCTCGTACATCAAAAACTTAAATTACAAAAAAAAAAATTTAAATAATAATATATTGAAAATCTTGCCGATAATACTTATTAAAGGTTCAAAATTTTTTTTTTTTTTTGCTTGATCTGAGAAATTTTTAAAAATTCATGTTAGGGCTTTTGGAAAATTAGGGCAGCGATATGTATAAGGAAGCTAAAATAAATATGCCAAATTGAGAGAAAATGAATTCGCTAGTGGCGCTGAAACCAACTTGCAAACAGGCAGCAGGAGAAGAGCAGGGAAAGGAGTGAGGATAAAGCAAGGGTAGGATGAGTCTCAATAAATTGTAATGTTAGCAGAGAGTTATAGATTTAGCTTTGCAGATATGTAGCTACTATACATACAAACAGGATGCTTTCAATTGGAAAGAAAATCTCAAGTTGAGCGAAAAATTTATTGATTGAAATGTGATTGGATGCGGATGGAAGATCTCGTACATATACACAAGCTAAAAATGTTTACGAAAGTTTATAAAAAAAAAAAAAAAAAACAAAACTAATTAGGTATATTTACATAGGAAGATGTTTCTCCATCTGTGTGTGTGTGTGTGTGTGTGTGCGAGTGTGAGTATATGTGTATATTAGAGCTTGCACTAAATGATATAGAATTTATTTACAACTACTTTTTATTTTAGTTTGTTAGTCTGTGTCTTTTTTTTCTTCTGCATCATGTTTGTTGTTTGTTATTTGTATTTGTAGGCGAGGGAACGTTTTTTATTAATTACTAAATGCATTTAATCCACATTAAGGGATAAACTCTAAAAGGTTTGAATTAGTTTGTTGTTTGAAGGCTCTGCAAAGTGTAGGAAGCTTTAAAGTGAATAGTAATTTTATAGAAAAAGTGAAAGTGTTTGTGAAGCTCGTGGACACTTTCGAACAAATGCGTCGACAAACGGCAACTCTACAACTCGAGCTCGTATTTTAATGTACGAATTTCTGTGTGTAAAATTTATGTTCTGCAAATCATTGTAACCTGTTAAGTAACTTTGTTTCAAGTTATTCTTTTTCTTGTGGTATCTCGTAGAAATTCTTAATCTTCTTTTATTGACATAACATGGAGGGCCTAGGTCGAGCTTTTCGCTATTCACATCAACTCATGTTGTGCGTGTTAGTTATATTTGTACTTAAATGGAAGGGACAGTTTTATGCCGAAAGTGGAAAGCATAAGTAGCCAATTTTTTTTACTCTTGTAGATGTGTCATTGCCTGCCAAAAGGTGGAGCCGCCGTGTGGAAATTGTTTTAAGTTTACTACTTGAGAATCGTTTTCGTATTTACGAGGGGGTAAAAGATGATCGTGGACAAAGAGGAAACTATCACGGAAATGAAGGGCAACGCCCTCTATCAATCAAGAGTGGAAAAAATAGGATGCATATAGGTATATACTTATGCACATACGAGTAAATGATGGGCAACACATAAGCATCCACTATGCGACCTCTAACAATCGATAAAGGAGTCCTCTATCCCTTTATCAATTAATAGAGCGCGCTGTTTCGCATATGATTCATACTCGATTGATAGAGGTCGCTGCCCATCAGTTTCTAGTAAAATTTGACATTTCCAATAAAAATTTGACATTTCAAACAAAAATCTAAATCTCTAACGCTGAAAGAATGAACGAGTATAGACTAAAATAATATAAAAAACAAGCGAGGCACAAACAAATTGCAATTGTGTTACGATAAAATCTCCAGCAAAAACTGCGGCTGAGTGACAGCGAGAATGTCGACATCGACGAAAAAATGGGGGCTCAACCAAATTAAAGTTCTGCTTTTGTGAAAAAATAAAAAACACAAAAACCAGCACCGAGAGACTGCGCAAGCAACTTGAGGCACAACAGAATTCGAATTTCATTGAAAAACAACTCGCAAAGACTAATGCGGCAAATGAGTTCATTAGAGCCTCAACACTCATCTCACTGAGTCCCAGTCCCTACGAAGGTTCTCCGATTATACAGCACCAAGCAGTCATTGAGATGGCAGAATTCGCAGCTTCTCAACGAAAGAGAAGGGCAAAAGATTTATATGGAAATTTGGCTGAAAATAAAGGGTGTTTTTTCAATCTGGCAATACTTTTTTCGGAGTTAGTCTTTTTGACAGCTGTCACTTGATTTGGTTTGCCATTGCATATTGAATAGACTTACTCCTGAACAACGTTTGCAAATCGTGCAAATTTACTAACAAAATAATGGTTCAGTTCGCGCAAAACATCGCGAGCTGCCTCCAATATTCGGTCGACATAATCGCCCTGCAGAGTCGGTAGTTCGAGCAACCATGAATCGGTTTCATACCACATTTACTCTAGTGGATAATGAGCATCCTCAGAGATGCCGTACAGTGCGCACCGAAGAAGACACGAATGAGTCCATCCACCATCGCGTGCAACAATTGGAGCAATTGTGCCCATCCACTTTATGGAAGACTTTGTGGAAGGATCTTGGTTTACGATCTTACAAAATCCCACTCGTGCAAGAACTGAAGCCGAAGGACCATCAAACGCATCGAACGTTCGATGAATGGGCCCAAAACGAGATGGCCACCGATCCCGATTTTCACAAGAAAATTTGGTTCAGCGATGAAGCTCACTTTTGGTTGAATACGTTGCGTACGTTAATAAGCAAAATTGAGACGCCGTTACATTCTCAAAAACTCACTGTTTGGTGTGCTCCTTGGGCAGAGGGAATCATTGGTCCATATTTCTTCAAAGATGAAGCCGGTCATAATGTTACAGTCAATGGGGAACGCTATAGAGCCATGATTAATGACTTTTTCGTCCCTGAATTGTGAATTGGAGGATGTTGATGTGGACGACCTTTGGTTGCAACAAGACGGCGCTACATGCCATCCAGCCTACAGCCAAAGAAACAATCAATTTATTGAAGGAAAATTTTGGTGAGCGCATTATCTCGCGTCGTGAGTCTGTGGAGTGGGCTCCAAGATCGTGTGATTTAACACCGCTGGACTATTTTTTGTGGGGTTATGTGAAGTCGCATGTCTACGTAGATAAACCCGAGACGATTGATGCCTTGGAAGAGATTATTCGGCGCGTTATTACTGACATATGGCCCCAATTGCTGCAAAAAGTGGTCGAAAATTGTACCTCTCGGCTGGAATTTATTCGAAGCAGCCGCGGCGACCACTTGCCCGAAATCGTTTTTATAATAAAGCTAAATTCTTGGCCAAAACATTAAATTATATGCGTTTTATTTCTTCTTGAAAACCACACTTCTAAAAAAAACACCCAGTACTTCCCGCGTGCATAGAGAACAACTCGCATCAGTAAAACAAATCATAGGCGAGATTTGCCAAGTTTTCAGTTTCTATACAAGCTTATAACATTCGCTAGTTCTTAGACCGTCAAGTGGCATATTTTCCACTTGTTGAGATCATACAACCTGAGATCATACAACCTGAATATTTTGATGATTGTAAGGATATAATTATAATGAAGGGACCAATAAATCAGCATGCTTTGAGTATGAATATTCTGATGGAGGCGTTGATTTTGCAGAGGGCGTTGCAAGCATTGGAAATGCAAACGATAAAAATGAAGTTAATCCAGATGAAGCACACCTGGGATCAGAGAATCATCAAACTAAACTGTGCAAAGCTTATCGTTTGCATAAATTAGAACATCGTTTAAAATTCCTTCAGCCACGCCGGTTATGTCTGCGATAGACAAGATTATTAAACCAAACGTAAAAATCCAAAACATAAGAAAATTTTTTATTTTTTTGCTACCCTTTGATTTTGCCTATGCCGAGATTTGAACCTCGAACACTCGAACTACAGCACTAACACAGCGACCTCGTTGAAATAAATGGATATTATTAACTGAAATCTCATCTTATACATAAATCCTTCAGCCAATCCAATTAATCATTTCAATTCTCCAGTATAACTTCAGTTGAGTATCCCATCCCATCAACAATCGCCAACTCACACTCTGTGTCAAAGTAAACGCAATAATTTTCCAATTTGAGATGAAACTCCATAAAAGATTATATAGGTATATGTACATATATATATATATATATATTTTATAAATCTCATGAGTGGAGCAAAAGGTAGAATTATTCTTCGAGTATTTTTCTTGGCGTCACTTTGCCGCCCCGCTAGTATCGCTGAGCGATATTGCACATAAAAAAGAAGCAATTTTCAATAACGCTTGGGCCAAGAATTTATCGGCTATAAAAAGTAGACAATTATTAGGCTAAAAAAAGACATAAAACAGCAAACTGTGAAGTGAAGCATGCCCCCACCTTCACATCTCCACCTCCACCTCCACCTCCACCTCACCTCACCGCCACCACCTTCACACCCTCACCGTTGCGCTTTAAAGAATTTAATTCTTTACATTCTTTGTTTGATTTGGTTTGACTTCTCTTGACTTTCAATCTAAAATTTTTATATGATTTTCGTTTGTGATTTTTATTACACAGCAAGCACAATAACAAAGAATTGA